>CM043015.1:9091864-9321753 GCA_023690525.1 Holotrichia oblita
ACCGGAAGACACCCAATTAGCAGCGTTCGACCACAACTGTTACGAATTTGGCGTTGGTCGCGGTGGATCCTTCGAAGAAGCTCGCACTCAATGTCGCAACCATGGCGGCGATTTGGTCCACGGGATGACCCCGGCGGCTACCTCTTTCTTATACGCGGAACTCGAACGAAGAAAATCCAATCTCAAAACTCAACTGGTATGGATCGGCGTACAGAAAGATCCCGGACTTGTAGCGAAGACGTGGAAATGGGTCAATGGTAAGCGATCGTTTAAAGTTGACGTTTAATTTTTTACTGTCATCGCATTGTATTCCGCGTTGGTGTTTTATCTGTTCTATTTATTTGATGTTAATGTCGCTGCGTTAATGCAATTGTTATGTTATATTGCGTGGTGTGATTGTATGTAAAGGAGTTAAGAATAGATTGGTCTTCTCCGGATATTGTTGATGTGTAGTGAAGTTTATTTGTTACAGTTAGGTTTAAGATTTATGACTCAGAGCGTGCAAGTTCTTGGCCACCAACGCTTCTTAATGTGATATGTATAGAGACAGTTTATTGTCTGAAAAGATTTATTGCTTCTATGAACTACATTCCGGAAACAATATATTTTGCACCTAATAGAAAGTTTAGATATCACTTTATCCTTATACAGTTCGTATCATCACATGAATTTATTCCATGTTTAAACACCTTATTTATAATTGAACTCATTCTGTTATAAAATTATTGTGTTTTATTGTATTAAACCTAACAGATGAAATACTTTTCTGTAGGTTTAAACAGATTAACAGTCACATAAATCTATATTTACGTATATAATTCTACTTTATAACATCTTCGTTTTATTCTTTTGCATTTCAATAGCCTACTAATAGATGTTATAAATATTGTATGAATACCAATACAAATCAACATCTGTATTCTGAAGATTGGCGATCTTAAGATGCTGATCATGATTACGTTCTACTTTCCCATTCGTGACATTTTACGATGATTTTGTAAATACACATTATGCATCGCCCATTGTAATGTGTAACGATCTGCAACGCCTTTTACATAGTTCGACCTTTATATGCAACAATGAAAAACTGTAATGTAGGTAAACGATTTTGCACTATTCTGATTAAATTATTTTGTAATGTAAGATATTTCTTAATGGCACAGTTTTCGGATAATTGTTGCATAAATTGCCTCACATTATGTTACTGTCAATTTTATTCCTAGTTTTCAATCAATATTTTCTAGCTTTTGTATTGAGTAGTGATGAGCTAATTTCGACAACCAAAAGTGGCTTCAAAAGACTACACTACCAACAAGATGTTTAAATTTCTACTCACTTATATCTGTTGTATCGATTTGTGTGCAAATTGCGATGAAATTAGATCTTGCATTCGGAGTTGCGCTGACGAGACCTAGGAGGTCAAAACCACGTGGTCCGCTTGTAATGTTTGATCTATTTTTATTGCAATAGTTCGCAGGATGATTTTCAATAATCTACCATGAGCGAGAATACCGCTACTGTGGCTTTACTTGGAACATAAAGCTTTATTATAATTAGAATTGGTCAGAATTACAAAATATTTGCAATTATTGTATTCATCGACAATCACGACTTCACCACTTTTCTAGGTATTGGCTCTTTAGATAGAGACTTATTAGTTGAGAATGGAAAACCAAAAAATGTCTGTGATAGGCATTCATGGTATACAGGGTGTCAGCTTTTGCGTTACAGGCATTATCTACTTTTCCTATACAGTTATCAAAAAACTTTTTAAAACAAAGTTACTTGATATAATGATATGTCGAAAATGACAAACAGAGGATTTTATTTGCTCGTGACATTGAAGGAGATTTCAAGATCAACTTTGTTTTTTTTGTATTTTAGAATGTTGCTTTTTATTTATCAAAAACTAGTAAACAACTTTTATTTGATACATTTTTTATTTTGCCTTTTCAGTTTTGACATAATTCAGACAAACTTGTCAAAAGCAATTTTTATTAGCTTAAATGAATACGATAATATTATAATTTAATAAATATTCACATTGGGCTCCATCATCCACCAAACGACGTTTTAATCCTCTGTTGCAGGATGAAAGTATCATTTCCTGAGTTATGACCCTGCATCCCATGCGAATTCGATTTTTCAGATCATCAAGATCTGCCGACCGAACTTGATATACAAATTCCTTTAAATAACCCCACATGAAAAAATCAACAGGCCGCAAATTCGGCGAACAAGCAGGCCAAGGGACCTCTATTTCCAATCCACCCATTGGGGTACAGCGCATTTAAGTAATTAATCACAATTTGTGCATTATGAGGCGGAGGACCATCTTGTTGCCAAATTATGTCTCGTCTTTCATTAAGAGGAATATCTTCCATTAAATCTTGAAGCACATTTTGTAAAAAATGTAAATAACGTTGTCCTGTCAGGGTTCCTTCGTAAAAGTGAGGTCCAATTAAATGCCCATTAAACAGTCCACACCATACATTGGTTGCCCACACTTTTTGTGTGCTTCCTCCGTCCACCGAGGATTTTGGTTGGACCAATAGTGCGCACTTTCGTTAGTCCACAAAATACAATTAAGATAATTTGGATTTTCTTATTCTAAAACTTGCAATCGTGCCATCAAATTCAGGCGTTTTGGTAAATCATTTAGACTTAATTCTTGAGATATATGATCTTTAAATGGATGGTATTGATGCCCTTTTAAAATTCTATGTACTGTAGCTTTACTAACCCCAATTTTTTCTGCCAAACGTCGAAGTGAACCATGGGGGTGTTCATGCTGATGGAGCCCAATTTGAACATTTATTAAATTATAATGTTATCGTATTCCTCTAAGTTAATAAAAATTGCTTTTGACAAGTTTATCTGAATTGTGTCAAAACTGACAAGGCAAAATAAAAAATGTGTCAAATAAAAGTTATTTATTAGTTTTTGATAAATAAGATGCTATATTAAGAAACACACAAATACATTTAAGAAAACAACGTCGACCTTGAAATATCCTTCAAGGTCACGGGAAAATAAAATCCTGTTCGTCATTTTCAACATATCATAATATCAAGTAACTCTTATTTGAAAAGTTTTTTGATTACTATACAGAGAAAGTAGATAATGCCTGTAACGCAAAAGCTGAGACACCCTGTATTGTTGGAAATCATCCTGTCAAGGAGTGCAATGAAAATACATCACGCATTAGAACCAGACCACGTGGTTTCGACCTATTAGATCTCATCAGCGATTCTCCAAGTGCAACACCTAATTTTATCACAACTCGTCACTCAACCTTAATCGTATAAAGTAATACCTAATTCCAAGCCCATGCCCCTTAGTTGACAAAGTCTTAGCACCGCAGGGCATTACACAATACAGGTCGGTAACAGCCGATACAGATGTAGCTTGGACAATTGTGTGAATTGTCAGTTATGGTAGATGTCTTGATCCGGTAGCAGTGGTGATTTCCTATACGGCTTATCATGATGCAAAAACATGAAAATGTTGAGAAATGCCACAATATAAAAAACAACAAAAAATACCTGAGATAGGCACTCATGATATTTTTTTGAAAATCACCCTGAAAATGAGTGCAATGAAATTAGATCATGCACTAGTTTTGGTTTTTATATTGTGACATTTCTCACTGACAATCCAAAAATTGTCCAAGCTAGATCTGCATCTTCTGTTAGTTGTTGCATGCTAAGTGTTTTCAGGATTTTGGTGTTATATTTACTCCATCTTCAGAAAACTAATATATAAAAAATATACATTATATTTTTGCAATTTATGAGTATCTTTATCAAGCATTTTTGGATGTATTACAGTTGATCAAGTAATTCTAAAGGCATGCCCGAAATGGAAGTCAGTTAAATATTTGCACAAAAGATAGCACCAGCATAGCTTTTTAAACTTCGTTTCGTTTTCAGGCAAAAATAAAACTAAAATTTGAAGTTGCATCGTTGAACCAATCAGGCAAATTTCTGCAATTTCAAGAAATTATTAAGGGCAATCCACCAGGATTTATTCAGTTAGGTAATAAGGGAGATGTTATAATTTTTGCAATTTTCGGATTTTGGCAAAAATTAGCTGAAAATCAAGTATCCTGGCTTCAAAACCAATTAATTTATTTCGGACATGGTTTCGAAATCCAGAGTACCTCTTTCGGAAACTTGAGCACTTGCTTTGAAAACTAAGGCAACTTATGACGTACCTAATACTTAGTGAGCCTGGTAGACCTGGAAAAGGGAGGAATTCTCGTGAAGTGCGTCACCAATAATAAGTGAATATCATTTGTAGATCGCATATCAACGAAACGACCTTCTTACAAGGCTGTTTTACTCATTTCACAATACTCTCCTATTGTTATACAGTCTTTTTTTCAAATTGGCGTCCAAGACCCCGGTAACTTTACAGTTGCTTGCTACATAGCAACTATAAAGTTAACGCGACCATAATTTGATATGACAACCACTAAAAATTAGAGAAAGGTATAAAACGCAGCCAATTGCGGCAAAAGTGAAGAAAATTATATAACAAAAATCTAAAGAAACAGAAACCTATAAGGTCAAAGATAGTATTGATACCTAAACACACTAGCAAAACATATTTCCTGACATAATTGGAAGTAATATTGATTAGCGAGATAGTAGAAGTAGTAAAGGTTTCAACATATGTCACTTCTGATAATCTACCAGCTTCTTCATAGTCTCACATGTAGACCTTTCATTACCTAAATTGAGATTTAAATCCTGAAGAAATTGTCACAAGCCGTGAAGCTCAAAAACTCTTCTTATTTCAGTAAAATACGGGTTGATTGTAGTGGAAACTATTTCTCTGAAAAATTAATGTCTAGAAAGCGGATATAATGACTCAAGTTCCTTTACATGGCATTATTTAAAATAGAGCCTTATATTGCTCATAATTATGTTTTATCCGAGACATGCCGTCAGTTATGACTTCAATTGGAATTGTTGATTGTTGAAGTAACAACGACGTCTAAATGTTTATAAATTTAACAAACAATTTTGCAGTTTGCTAATCATAAATCTGGCAAAACCAACAATAGAGTCCGAGCACTATATTTTTCAAATTAAAAGCGAATTTTTCAGCAGGGCATGTGTATTTAATAAATAAAGGCTGAAGATGTTTATCGACACAGTATTTTGTTTCAAAGGTATAAAAATTCTTCGTTGAAAATTTCGCATTTAGTTAAAAAAAAATAGTACATGATAAGCATTCTTGCAGTGGACATATTTGGAGTACAACAATATCTGTCATCAATTACAGTTTGAATGAAATCTCCCAAAAAAAAACTTACATCAGCAAAGCATGGGCCTTTGCTTGCAAGAAAATCTTAAACATTATTCTTCATTTAATTTTACTGTGAAAGAAGTGTTAAATATTGTCCCTGAGAGGTATATTTATTTGAAATATTGCTGTCTGAACTACATGATAAAACTGACAATTATTTCAAGAGAATAATTTTTTAATTTCTGTTTTATTTCTCTGCACTATAGGTGACCTCGTTTCCCGTCCCGCATGGGGAAAAGATCAACCTAACAATTACAATGGCGAGCAAAACTGCGCGGTCCTTGACGGTGGTCGCGGTTGGCTTTGGAACGATGTCGGCTGTAATCTGGATTACCTACATTGGATCTGCCAGCATAGTAAGTTCCCCGCAACAATACTATACAATTTCGTTTTAAATGAGATTCAACCTGTTTGAAAGTATATCTAATGAAATTGCAACGGTCTAAAGGTGAAAATAACGTGCGGCAAGTCTACCATGACATATACAAAACACACGCAATGTTTTGTAAAGATGATACAGCCTATTTCAAAATTAATGTCACCATCAGAACTGCAAAGTACGTTTTATGGAACAATTTTATACAAAATGCTTGTACAAATGTCACGGTTTGAAGTGGCATGTCGTCAGTTCTGGTATTGCCTACTCTTTCGGTTGGTTCGTGACCATCCCCAGTTAATTTTTGTATTTTTTTTAATATATGTAATGGGATGGCTTCTATTAAGCGCTTATCGTGCTATACCACTCGCTAGAACTATCATGAGTAATGGAACCGCCATATTTGGCATCCCCAACACTTTTATAGCTTTGCGTTTTAATTGTTTTACCATGACTACTTCTAAGTTCATATAGCTTCTATCAACCAATGTATAGTTATACCAAAGTATAGTTGGTTGAAGCGTATAACTTCTAAAAGATGGTGCTCCACCTAGAAATTCTTAGTATGTTCGCATTTCCTCCACCAAAGCCTTACCATGGGACGCATGTTTAGTGGACGGCACAAGTTTTGACTGTTGGCGCTTTTTACTGAAGGAATTCGCGTTTGCTGCCTCGATTTCTTCATATAGCTCCGTTTGTTTTACTTGAAGGAAGGGGTCATTTACTTCGTCCAAATAGGTGTCGGTTTCTTCGATGCCAGCTAGTTAATTTTGTGTTGATTGTGGTACGGCTATTTTGGACTTGATGCTATTACTGGGACTCCTACAGCTATACGACTCGCAGCTGTAGGATTGGCTGGTCGTCAGGATTATTGGTGTATTGACTAAATCCAAATTCAATAAAGATGTATCTTGCCGTGGTCGATGTAACAAACTTGACGTTTCGCTGTAAGCTTCTTCAGAAGTTCTCTAAAGACTGATGTTGATGTCTTCTGCTCTGCTTTGTGGATTGTTTTCGGAGGATGGAGAGGATGTGGCGGAAATTGCTTGGAAAAAATGAATAAATAAACATGTATTGCAAACTTTCCTAGCACCCTCTGTGCAGTGATGGTGAAAAGAAGATAAGATGAAAATTTACGGAACTAATCAAAACTCAATGAAAAATTCTGGATAACTGTAAACAAATATGTTCGTGGACAAAAAAAACAACTGTTAATGCGAAATTGCTATGACGTAATTTGAAGCGGCTGTGGAAGCAATTGCATAGGTTCAAGAAGAAATTTGTTCCCGATCAAGAACTGATGAGAGTTTGAAAAACTCTAAAAATAGGGAGCAAAGAATTATCCAGCCACAAGCCAAGTTATCATGCGAGACTTACGAGAGCAAATATTGGAGAAATTAATGTTAGCAATAGCAAAATTGGTATTAAATTGGTGGTGAATTTTGAACTGAAGAATTCTAAGAAGTATGATAGAAATACTGTTCTAGTATCTTGGCGCTGTAGATATATTTGGTAGTTACCAGCATCAGCCTCTTAAACAAGATAAAACTGTGAATTGCTACTATTCTGCAATGTCTATGTAAAGTGATAAGAGTTATGTTTAAAAAAAGAACTACTAAATTTGATTTCTTAGTTGCAAGAATAAAAAGAAAAGGGTGGAATGAAAAGGGGAGGAGGGAAGGGGAGAAAATAAATTAAATAGATAGGTACTATGATGTGAAAATAGAAAATAGGAAAAGTTCCATCCCAGCCTGTGTGAGAGAACCATGTGTTGCAACACGTCGTCATAACAGTGTCAGTACACTGACGTATTGAAATTGCTTTTTGTACTCGCTCATCAAAACCTGTCATTTCACGATTCGATTTGCGTGCGTAAAAAGTCACTTTAAACACGAGTGCGTAAAAGTAAAGTTGGTACTTCCTGGAACTTGATTAATTTATAGTGACATTTTAAAATCATAAATCCCTAACCTTAATAATAATGTCATAAACGATAACGTATTTAACAATATGTATTATTATTATAGTTCTCGTACAAAAAATATTGTACAAACTTCGTGCGTGAAACATTTCGCGAATTCGTGTCCATAAAGCGCTCGCCTCCGGCTCGCGCTTTAAACTGGTCACTCATTCGCGAAATATGATTTCACGCACTTGGTTCGTAAATAACTATTACATTACTGACAATAAAACAAAAAAGCATGTGCCAATTCTATTGGTCGTGTTAGTCATGGGTATCACAAATCGTAACTATCAATTGGCAATCATAATTGACCGAAGAATTCGACCAACGGCAAGTTAGAAAAGTTGAATGCAAATCTGACTATGGAAGAGCGACCAAACGACCGCCAAGATAATCCAGAAAATCTACTCTTCATTATATACCCTTATACTTATTCGATCTCTCGTCGAATACATACGTACCTATTTATTTTCCTCTAATTTAAACACTCATTTTGCTAGTTCTCTCGTAGTGTTAATTGTTGTAACTTATATCATTATAAAGCTTAAATTCTCTACTACTGGGTTTTTCAGGTTTTGTGTGTTTTGATTTATTGTGTTCGGATTAATTTGACTGGTAAGTCTTCTGCTAATACTCACTTATTGTCAGTGGATTTAGTTTTTCTCTTTTTCTTTTTGTAACTGGAATGTTTGCCGTTTTTCTCGGATATTTTTTGTATGCATATCGGAATTCTTTTTAGTTCAACGTTGTTTATAGATTTTTTCCTTCGTAATCTGTTCGTGATCCTTACCGCTGCCTACTTTTCCACTTGTGTGTACTAAGTCGTCGCGAAGGGCACCGCTGGCGTGAAACGTTTATCCTTATCCCTTCCCGATATTTAATTGCTTGAAATTATGCCTGCTTGCGCGTGTTGTCGTGCCGTCGTTGAAGCTCACAAAGTAATTGATTGTTGTGTATGTAGCAAAAATTTTAATATAGATTGTGTCAGAATCACGACCGCTGAGGCTCGCAGAATTCATTTAAAAACAGGCATTACCTGGACCTGTAAAAATTGTTTGCAACTAGGAAATGACTTAAATAGCCTCAAGTCAGTGATAGTTTCTCTCCAAGATGAGATAAGGGTATTAAAGGAGACTGTTTTGACTTCTCCTCCTTCTGCCTCGACATCATTGCTTGAAACCGAAAAAGTTATTCAGGAGATAGCTGACCGTGAGCGCCGGAAGACGAATATCATGATCTTCCGTTGTAAGGAAGCAAGGTGCGAGAACATCAAGGAGCAGATCGATTTAGATACCAGTCTTGTGAATGATATATGTGCAACAATTCAGATTTCCGCTACTGTTTCCAAAGTCCTCCGATTGGGAAAATATGATTCGAGCAAAACATCAAACGCTCGTCCAATTAAGGTTGTTTTTTCTAACGAGTCTTCTGTCTCAGATATTATACGCAATATAAACAAACTCAAATCCAATCCAAAGTTTTCATCTTTATCAATATCTCGTGACAAGACCCCAATGCAAATGGAAATACACAAACTGGCCAAATTGGAGCTTCAGAATCGCATAAAGGCCGGAGAATCAAACTTAAAAATAAAATATACCAAGGGTGTGCCTAGTGTTATTTCTTCTTTAAACTGAACCAGTCCAACAGCTCTCAATGTAATATCTCCGTGTATTATCAAAATGTTAGAGGACTTCGTACTAAGACACACCCATTCTTTCTATCTGCTTGTGAATCCTCTTATGATATTCTGATTATCACAGAATCATGGCTTGATGATGCTATAACCTGTTCCGAATTATTACCTGCAAATTATAACAGTGTCAGGTGTGACAGAAGGTGTTCTTCGATCAATCGTTCTACTGGAGGTGGAGTTTTGGTTGCTCTCAGCGACGTTATTAGTTATGAAGTTATTGACACAACTTTTATTACTACACTTGTCCCTGCAATTGATGTAATCGTGTGTAAATGTTCTTTAAATTCTATCTCTTTTTTCATTGCTGCAATATATATACCACCATTTATTAATCAGCATGAATTTGATTTGTTTCATGAATCGCTTGAAATTTTACTGCTTGATAAACCTACTGTTATATTTGGAGACTTTAATCTTCCTTTGTACGTTAGCAGTCCTCAATCTTGCCCTAAATGTTGCACATTTTGTTGTTTCTGTAGCTCGTTGGATTTTAAGCAATACAATTCTGTCAGAAACTGTGACAGCAGGTTATTGGATTTGATTATCTCTAACACTAATTCTGAAATTTTTGTTGAAACCGACGATTTTCCAATGGTTCCAGTTGATCCATATCACCCTCCTCTGTCAATATCTATAAACTTTTTGTTACCAACTCGTACTTCTGCTTTTCCTTGCAATACAAATCTGCGATACAACTTTCATCGTACTGATATTAATCTATTATGTCAGAATCTTGCTAACGTAGATTGGTCTGTAATCGAATCTTCTGATAATGTAGATGATGCATTAGAAAAGTTTTACGATGTTATTCGAACTATTTTCGATACCTGTGTTCCGAAATATTCTGCAACTGGCAAGCGCTCAACATATCCAACATGGTTTACGACTGATATTGTTAACATTTTGAAACTAAAGTTGTACTACAGACGTAAATGGAAATCAACAAATAGCACCTATTTCTTAAATGAATTTAGAAGAACACGCTCTTTGTGTAAGTCTAAAATCTCCGAGGCATACGAGGTATATCTGAGGTCAGTTGAGACCTCATTACAACATAATCCTAAAATGATATTTCAATACTTACACAATAGGAAAGGTACTACAAGAATACCGAACACTTTGACTCACAATGATATAGTCTTAGATAATCCATGCAGTATTGTTAACGCTTTTGCAAACAGTTTTGCTTCTATTTACAATCTTAGCTCAGCATTCCCTCAAAATTTCAGTCATAATGATTGTGTTCCCTTTTCCTTATCTTCTGTTACTGAAGATGAATTGATCCAGTTAATGTCTAAGTTCCCAAATTGTAATACATCGGGTGACGATTTGATTCCATCTTTCATAGTTCGCGATGCAAGATGTGCCTTGGCAAGACCTCTTATGCTGATAATTAATCTCTCGATTAAGACGAATGTATTTCCTTCTTTATGGCGACGTGGTAGAGTAGTTCCTGTATTTAAAAAAGGTAACAAAAATTGTCTTGAAAATTATCGACCTATTTCTATCCTTTCAAATTTCGCTAAATTATACGAAAACGTAATATATTCATGTATATATAACAATGTTAGGCCATCTATATCACCGTATCAGCATGGTTTTGTTAAGGGTAGATCAACGGTAACAAATCTTGTGAGCCTTACACAATACATTTGCCAGGATTTGGATCATCAGGGTCAAGTAGATGTTATCTACACTGATCTTAGTAGCGCTTTCGACAGTATTGATCACGGTATACTTTTATATAAACTATCCGCATTTGGATTCAGTCCCGCACTGCTGAAACTTCTTTGGTCTTATCTGAATAACAGGTGTAACTACGTATTTTATAATGGTTTTTCATCTCATATTTTTATTCCCACTTCTGGGGTACCCCAAGGTTCCAACCTTGGGCCATTGCTTTTTGTGTTGTACATCAATAACCTTCTGTCCTCATTATCCTGCTCTGTTTTGGCTTACGCAGATGATTTAAAAATCTATACTAGTATTCGTTCGTTGCATGACGTACTAGACTTACAACACAATTTAAATATTATAAGTACTTGGTGTTCTAAATTTAGCTTAAAGTTAAATATAAATAAATGTTGCTATGTTTCATACAGTAGAAAAATAAATCCAATTATATCGGTGTATTCATTACACGATACATATTTGCAGAAGTCTGAAATAGTGAAAGACCTTGGAGTGTTTTTTGACAGTCGTTGTTCTTTTTCCCATCATATTCTAAGTGTGTCGTTATCTGCTTCTCGTAGCCTAGGTTTTGTTCTACGTTCTTGTAAATATTTTAATGATGCTCGTGTTTTTAAGAGCCTTTTTTATAGTCTGGTCCTAAGCAAATTGGAATACGCATCTCAAGTTTGGTCGCCGCACTATGTTTATCTCCAGCTCGCGGTGGAAAAGATTCAACGACGTTTTTTAAAATTTTTATCATTTAGAAATGATGGCGTTTATCCTCCGCGCGGCGTTGATTATGCGACGCTGTTGACCGAAGATGATATGGATGCGTTAAGTTACCGTCGAGAAAGGCATGGAGCTCGGTTCATATGGAAACTGGTTAATAATGTTATAGATTGTCCTTTTCTCCTGTCTTCCTTAGATTTCTTAGTTCCTAGATTAAGTTCCCGTTATTCCTGCACTTTTTCTACCCCATTTTCACGAACAAACCTGCTACAGTCATCACCACTGACAACGATGTCTCGAGCAGCTAATTTTTATTATAATGATATTTTTGTTGATTCAATTAATCAGTTAGTGTAACTATTCATTTTTATGTGTATGTATGTATTTAATGTATAACTTTGTAATTTTGTCCTGTAATTGGTTGTTGTTGGACAATAAAACCATATTATTATTATTATTATACCCACTTCCCTCAATTCGCGTTGGAGGAGAAGCATGTAATACTGATCAAAGGACGATAACGGACAGAGTTCAGCGAACTGGAATGGATACGCATCACTGTAGCGGAGAAGGGACTCGGTATATAACGAGGATCAAAAGACATTAACATCAGTCTTTAGAGAACCTCTGAAGACGAAGAACGTCGAGTTTATTACAAAGACCACGCCAACACCCAAAAGATGCATCTTTATGGAACAGTGGCCGTGAAAGCCTACATTCGATTATTAGACCCAGATTTTCTGGATTAACTTGACGGTGTTTTGGTTGCTCTCCCATAGTCAGATTTGCATTCCACCTTTCTAACTTACCGTTGATCGAATTCTTGGGTCAATCGTGGTCGTGATTCGTGATACCCATGACTAACACCACCAAAAGAATTGATAAATGCTTTTTTGTTTTATTGTCAGTAATATACAGCAGTACCAACACGTCAATCTACTGACACTGTTATAACGACGTGTTACAACACATCGTTCTCTCACACCGACTGATGGAATTTTTCTTACTTTCTATTTTCACATCATAGCATTTATTTAATTTATATTACCAAGATTCCTGGAAAGGGCCATTATGTATTTTCTTGAACCCCCTCTCCTCCTCCACTCGCCTTTCATTCAACCCCTTTCTTTTTAATCTTGCATCTACGAGATCAAATTTAGTAGTGGAGTTCTGTTTTCAAACAGACTCCTTATCACTTTAGACATTGCAGAATAACAGCAATTTTAATTTTTTTTGTGTTTCATCTTGTTTAAGAGGCTGATTCTGGTAACTGCGAAATATAACTTCCACGCCAAGATACTAGAATAGTATTTCTATCATACTTCTTAGAATTCTACAGTTCAGACGGTCCAACTCAAAATTCAATTTTGGTATTGCTAACATAACTCATAACTCGCATGATAACTTTGCTTGTGGCTGGATAATTCTTTGCTCCCTATTTGTAGAGTTTTCCAAACTCTTAGTTTTTGATCGCGAACAAATTTCTTCTTGAACTTATCCAATTGCTTCCACAGCCGCTTCAAATTACGCCAGGTAAGTCACCTACGGCAATTTCGCATTAAAAGTTGTCTTTTTTTTGTCCACCAATATATTTATTTATAGTTATCGAGAATTTTTGATTGAGTTTTGATTGGTTCTTTCTTTATAGTTATTTTTATCGAATCAATAGGAAAATCGTGAAAAATCATCCTCACGGAATCTTATCTTCCTTTCACCATCACTATACAGAGGGTGATAGGAAAGTTTTGCAATACATGTTTATTTATTCATTTTTTCCAAGTAATTTCCGCCACATCCTCTCCATCCTCTGATATCAATTCTTAAACCAGCTCTGCCAAGTTTCACTAGAGAGTAATAAAACACTCGTTTTTCCAAACCCACAGAAGTTCCTCATCACTGTAAAACCTCTTCTCTTTCAGCTTCATTTTCACGTTTGGGAACAGCACGGCCTCGACTGTAAGGAGGGTGCCGAAGTAGTTTCACTGCTTCTGTAGTAGTTAAATATTCGTTGCAAACTTTGGTGCTGTGAGCTGGAGCGTTGTCACGATGGAGAAACCAAGTTTCCATATTCTTGCCTTTGGCCGTAGGTTCTTCATCGATTTCATGACTTCACACAAGAACTGCTCTGTGTACCACTTAGCTGCGACTGTCTTTTGTGTGTCTAAAACGACACGCTCCACAATTCTAGTCGATTTGATAAATACGGCATCAAGCAATCATATTCTTCTTTACAGATCGGAATTTCCTGACAGCTACGGCAGTGTCTTCATCATCAAAGACCCAAACTTTGTCGTCGTTGAGCATTGTCGACACAGCAGTAATGTTTTCCTTAGTAACCGATGTTTATTGTGGTCTTCCTACTCTTTCAGCGTCCTCCGAATTGAAACTGCCCCTTTGGCCCCTTGCCCCTTGTATTCCGATATTATCAACTCAATAGTTCACATTTTATTTTTAATTAAATACCAACAACCTAAACATATAAAAAAAATCTAAATTAAAAAATAGGAAATTAATCGTGAGTCTAATATCACTTGAACTTTGTAAAATTTCCTCACGACATTTATAATTATCTACGGAATCTTACCAACCTTCAAATAAATTCACATTCTTCTACTAATTCAAACACACAAATTTCGTTATTTCTTTAAGTGAAATCTAACTCGCTTTTGTTCTGCAATGCTTCAAGAAGCACGCTGAATATTCAATTTAATGTTGGGCAATAATATTATGAGTGTGTTGACCTTAGCTTTACCATTTTCATTAAAGTTATGGTATGATGATTACGTGTGCGTCTACGAAAAAAAAAATATAAACTCGTTTTCATTGTGTACTGGAATTTAAGTAAAACAGTAGAAAAAAATAAAAGTAATTCAAGCGTTTTTTAAAACAAAGGTATCACGTTTTTTATAGAACCATCATCGTGTGGTAGTCCTGATAAACTGATAAATACGACAATTTCCGGCAAGAATTATTCAGTTAGCGCTTCTATAAAATACAACTGTCCTATTGGTCATATGCTAGAAGGTAACCAGAACAGAACTTGCGCAACCGATGGTTTTTGGACTGGCAGAGCCCCAAGTTGTAAATGTAAGTTAAAATTCCCCGATTTAATTTTGTTTTTAATAATTAAATTATCCGAATAGACGTGGATTGTGGTCCTCTACCCCAATTAGACCATGGTACAGTAAGATTAGAAGATAACAGGACGTCGCACGGCGCAAAAGCTGTCTACACTTGCCATGAAAATTATACTTTAATTGGACGTGAAGAAAGATTTTGCTTGGATGATGGGTTATGGAGCGAATCATCACCTCAATGTCTTTTCGATTGGTGTCCAAATCCTCCTGCGATACCCGGAGGAATTGTTAACGTCACAGGTAGACGAGCTGGGGATACAGCTACGTACACTTGTCAATCTGGATATATACTTTTTGGTCAAGGAGTATGTCTCAAGAAGTATTAAATTGCCTTAAAAAAATAACTTTCTTTTTTTAAATTCAGATTTTATCTTGCGGATTGGGTGGGGAGTGGTCCGGAAAATCTCCGTCTTGTAAATTCGTAGATTGTGGTGCACCCCCTAATATAGACCATGGAAAATACGAGCTTAAGAATGGAACGACCACAGTTCTAAGTTATCTGGAATATTCCTGTCATCCAGATTACTGGTTGGCCGGGGAGCATAACCAGCATTGCACGCGAGAAGGAAAATGGTCAGCTGACGCTCCATCTTGTGAATGTAAGTTTTTTACAACCATCAAACACCAGCACCGAAATGAATCCGATTTAAATTTCTATTTTAGTAATCGTTTGCGATGAACCAGAAGTCCCAGAAGGTAGCTACGTCGTGGGTTACGACTTCAATATCCATTCAAGCATCATCTACCATTGCGAAGAAGGTTTTATCTTAAGAGGCGATGCTGAAAGAACTTGCGAAGGTGAAGGTGACAGCGGATGGTCGGGAATAACTCCAAGATGTGAATGTAATGACGAAATCCTCAAAACAAAAATCTTCATTTCTAATCATTTCACCCCTTTTAGATATTGATTGCGGTAAAGTGTCGCCATTATTATACGGAAACGTAGAATATGTCAACGATACGACATATTTAGGGAGCCAATTAATGTACAGTTGCGTTAATAATTATCGATTAAACGGGGTGCCGAAACGAACTTGTTTAGAGAATAAACAATGGAGTGATTTTGCACCAAAATGTGAAGGTAACATTTCTAGGGATATTTTCAATTTCCCTATACACGTCAGTTAGTGAAAATAATCAAAATTATTTTAATTTTAGAAATAAGATGTCCAGAACCTATTATACCAGAACACAGCATCTTGTCAGTGACAGGAAACGATAGAATGTACGGCCGAACATTAATTCGAACTTCGGAGACACCGGTAGATGGAACTAGGTCCTATAAAGTCGGTGCAATTGCGAAATATCGCTGCGAGAGAGGTTATAAAGTAGCAGGTGAACCTCTCAGTACTTGCGAAGATACTGGACATTGGAGTGGTGACGTTCCTCAATGTATCTGTAAGTGTTAAAGACATAACAGGATAAAATAAGTTTTTTTGCTAATCAATTCTGATCGTTTAGATGTTGATTGTGGTAATCCTCCGAAACTTTCAAACGGAAAAGTAACATTAGCTTCGAATGCTACGTATTATGGAGCTTTGGCGTTGTATTCCTGCGAAGCTAATTTCGAAAGGGATGGTGTTTCTAGAAGACTTTGTTTGGAGAACGGTACTTGGAGCTCAGACGTCCCAGTTTGTAAAGGTAATATATAACGTTAATAATTTTAATTTAATTTAAGCTTGATTCTCCTTGTTTGGTAACAGAAATCCAATGCAAAGCTCCTGATTCAATCGAAGACATGAAGGTTCAAGTTAGCACGCATAGCGTGGGTGGTGTAGCTCATTATTCTTGTCCGAAAGGACACGTAATGCAAGGAAACTCCACCAGAATCTGCTTGATGGATGGGATATGGACTGGGAGAGCTCCAATTTGCAACCGTAAGTTATTTTGATATTCCAAAGCAAACTTTATTTTAAAGTTGATTGAATTTTTAGCCATTGATTGCAAGATGCCGGGCAAAATAGAAAACGGACGTGTTATTGTTATGAATGGAACGACCTACAACAGCGCAATTGAATACCATTGCGTTCCACAATATGTCAGAATCGGACCATATCTGAGGAAGTGCATGGATAATAGCGAATGGTCAGGGGAAGAACCGCGTTGCGAATGTAAGCTTTACTCGTTTTCAAAATTGTTATTTTTACCGTTTCATTTCAGTGATGGTAGAGGAACCACAAGAATCCAATTTAGGTACCAATATAGGAATTGGAGCGGGAGTCATATTATTCCTGTTACTCATTATTGGAATTACGTACTTCAAACTGTAAGTAATCCAGATATTTTGGATACTAAACGATAATAATGACCTGGTCATCTTTTGCGTTTTTCAGGAGGAAAGCTACCCCAGTCAAAAATACGGAGAACGTCGAAAGCGCCGAAAGGAAAGAAGATAGAAATGCGGCTGTGATGAGTTACGCTACTTTAAGTGACAGAAACGGTTACAGTCACGGTCAGATTCCTCGAATGTACGGCAACATGAATGGAGAATCATTATATGATTCGCCATACGAAGAGACAGGTAGGGATAGTGGGACATACGAGCCTGAGCCTGTAGGGAGGAACGGCAGTGTGGTCACGATAAATGGTGTAGCTGTTAGGTAGAACATGTGGCAACCATAGTCTAAGTGAAAAAAAATTTGTCCTGTTATGTTTTATTGTATAGATTTTTGTTAAAATGTATGAAGTATGAAGATTTGGTCTTCATTTCGGCCATGATTTTTGTTTATAAACAAAAAATCTGAACGTGTGATTCTTAGAATTATGTTTAATTGTTAGTAGGATTCGCTCAGAGATGAACAAAGGTTTTGGTTCATCTGTTATTATTGCTGGTTATTGCTGTCAAAAATTATTCCTGTTTTATCTCCATTGTTTATAAAACGTTGGAACAAACAATGTCAATTGTCAAATCTCAGAAACTGATGTTGCCATCAATTTTCTAGCAGATGATTGAGTCCTTGCTTTTCAGGCGGTGGAGACCCTTTAAGCATCCGCATTGCATTGATTCTGATTTTGTTTCTAGGTCCCAGTGATGCTCCCAAGTTTCGTCTTCTGTCATCATTTGTGCCAACAAGTCAGAATTCTTCTCTAAAGCTGTCAAATGGCTTTGCAAAATTTCCAATATGGGCAATTTTTGCTCGGGTGTCAACAACCGTGGAACCCACTTAGCTGACACCTTACTCATCACTTATGCATCCACTGGAGACACTTCAGACATTGAATCATATTTTCACTACACCCTTCCTCACATATTAGATAAAACTAAAAATCTCTTTGGTGTTCCTTGTTAAATAAATAATATTTTCTAATCGATTACCTTCTCTCTCTTCTTTCTGTTTTTCCTGCTAAATTTTTGTATTTTCTTTGTTTCTGAAATATTCTTGCCACGCTTTAGAAGTAGCAACAGAAAATGCCATCTCTGGATATCTCTTGGGAAAGGCTTCCAACCAGTGCCGACGTAGTCGATCATTATTGAATGGGTTATATTTTGCTGTAGATTTAAGTAACATCTATACGCTATCCATAAGTTGACAGGTAATTACTGTGAATCCTCTGGTACCCAGATGGCAAATCCATTTTACTAAATTTTTCTTTTCATTTTTTGAAAGAATTGGAGTAGGGGAGAGATGGCATGAAAAGGACATTCTTAAGATAAATCAGTCTATAAGTAAGATCACTTTATTTTACATCTATTGCACCTGATAATATTTATAGTACAACATTTGCAAAAGTGTTTTGCATACAAAAATATAAAAAAATAATTTCTTAATACAAAAAAATTGGAAAAATACATTCCACAGTATTTGTCCCTTTCAACACATTTCACCGGATTGAAAGGGACACATTTGGGGCTGAAAGGGACACATACAAAAACATTTAAAGTAGGTGTGATAAATCAATATTAAATGAAAAAAAAGCTTTAACTCTTGCAGTTCCGGCATTATCAAGAGGTGGGGGTAGTTTGAGTACTATATCCTCTTTATCGATATCAGCTATGTCATCATTCTCAGGAAAAACAAAGTGGTAGGAACTGTTATTCACTTTTTTTTACAAAACTTAACACTCACTGACTTCTCCATTTTCCATGATTTTATTTATTTGTCCAATAAAATGTCTAATAATTTTCTTTTTCACAAATTTAACGACGACAAAATCATTCAAGTTAAAACAATCATTCTCAACGTGCTTCGTTTCTTCCTCGACCTCCCAATCGAAAGAATTGTCACTCTCGGCATAGACAACATCTTCTTCATTGCTGCTTTCACTGCTATCACTTTGCAAAACTTTTTTTTTAATTGCTTTTATTTTCACATCTGCGTTGATCTTGTTTAGTCTAATTTTTTTTTAATGCACAGGCTTCCTCTATTTCATTTTTCTCTGGACTGGCAGTGATAATGCGACTAGTCCCTTTTTTTCTTCCTCTTCGATTAAGTTGTCTAGGAGGTGCCTTTGGAAATGGTTTAATGGAAGCAGGTGATATAATTGAGGAGCATCCGTGCAAAACCGGCTATATCCATTTTGGTAAAATGCCAAAAACTCCCCATTTTTCGGCCTTAACAGATATGGGAAATATAAAAAATAGGTTTTGTGGGCTTTGATGAGGTCGATTGATAGGACCTATTGTCAATTTTGAAAAGTTCACAATAAGGCCAAAATTTGAGAAAAACCATAGGATATAGCCGGGTTTGCTCGAAAATCCGGTGATAAAATGTTAAAAAGCACTTTATTTTAAATAAAATATGCACAAATAAAACATAAAACTCTAAAAAACTTTAAAAAATGAATAACAAAAAAAAAACAGAAACAGGAAAATTCTTAAATTAACTTCATAGAAACTTATATTAAAACTGCAGCCTCCTCATGAAGGCAGTCACATGGCTCAATATTATCATCCTCTTCCCTCACCTCATCTACAGGCAATAGAAGGTTCTTGTACCATTCTAAGTCAGGACGGTTGCTCCACTTTGTTCCAAATGCTTCATTCATGAGGTGAGAGAGACTTTTCTTTTTCCTTTCCGGTATAGTGTTTCTAAGCTTGACCTCTTTTAACACTACATGAATATCTTGCTCCTTCCCCTTTTTCAATAAAGTCTGATGAGCATTGGTTGTGCTTTGAATTCTATAATATTCATGAGTGGTGACCCTTATTTCAGCATTCTGCGTACAACGATTGTTGCCTCTCTGAATCTGAATTCTTTTAGCATCTGCAATGCCCTTCACTTTTTTGTATCGTGTTTCAAGTTCCTTGATGTCGTATATCTTCCAGTCATAGCCCAATTTTTTAACGCCGCCTACTTCCGAATATAGATCAATATATTCTTCTGTTGTAGTTATAACAGGATGTTTTCTTAGTATTCGTTCCACCCTTCCAAAGCATCTATCAGCTGCGATGAAACTATGACCCCGTACTGGGAATGTTATTATGATTTCACGAACATTCTCGGGAGCTTTATTTGCAAGCCAAAACATCAAAGTATGTACTACATGAGAATTTTTGTTTTGGCCTGCGCATCCATCACAGAATAGTCGAATCTGGTGTATATCAGCATAGTCCAAGGTATCTAGGTGACACAGCAATGCAGAGCCCACTTCGGTTGAGCCTCGACCGGCAGCGTCTTCCGTCCAAACATAGAAAGTAGGATTTCGTGAGGACATACCAACACAACAAAATGCGTAGAAACTGATTTGATGGGCATAAAATGCATCACCCACTGGTGTGCGAGGTAGAGGCTGCACCTGTTGCAGGTCAAAACAAAAACTCAAACTTCCCTCAGGAGTTTCTTTTGCAAGCTCATAAAAAGCACTCGCCCTTTTTCTGTGAACACGATACTCAGTAATTAGCTGTCTTTTCTTTTCTATATTAGTTTCCGTTTTGTATTGCTCTTTAATCCTGGCACATTTTCCACAAACATCTGAAGCAGGGGATGAGAACCCGATGTTGAATTCATTAACGAATATGTTTCTAAACATATTATAGGAAAGCCAATTAGCTGCTTCATTTTGGTGATTAAACATCTTTCGTAATCTGGCAATGGAAAGATTGGCGCTCAAATACATTCTCCTTGATTTTTTGCGATTATAGTGTGATTCACGACCTTTCAGCTTTTTAATAAAATATCGAACCAAATTTTTCTTATCTTCAGTTTTATTAGACACCCGATCACCGCCTCTTTTTTCTCTTGGAGTTCCTCCCTCAAGAATCACTTTGGCAACAGTGTTTGTTCTATGCTTGGTAATTCCCAAAACAGCCGTGAAAAATTTTTGACATACTCTTATACTCTCGCCATTTCGTTTTTTCAAAAAGTAGGAAACAGTCATCTTTTTCTGTTCTATCAGACCCTGACTCCTTCTACGACGAACAGGTTCTGCAGATAGCATATGGCATAATCGGACGTCTTGATTTACTTTACTGGCATCTAAATAAAAACGTTCTCGTATAGAATGCATTTCACGCTGTTGCAAACTCAAGCATTTAAAACTACGTCCATTATGTTGGCAAGGACGAATGAAATTTCGAAAAGCCGGATCTGCGTCGCCGTACCTGCAAAATAACGTTGCGATTGAAGGCAACTACGGCTTAACGCTTAATATAATATGCGAAAAAACATACCTTTTAGCTTTATTCATCTGCCGCTTAGATACTTTTGTCGCTTTCGGCTGCCGTCATTTCCCGCTTCAATAGTGATCTCATTAAGGTCCATAATATTGATTATTATTATTACTAAAAACAAAACTAATACCTCTACTAACACCGACTAACACAAACTACCAACTAACAACAACAATACTTTCAAAATTTTAATATAACCACGAGACGTCTGTCAATAGTAACATCAGTATAGCACTAACCTCTTCCTCTCACTGCTGAATACATACTAAACCGTCGGCGTCAATTGCCACCGGCACTAATCGAATGATGAAACAGCTGACTTGTCGGTAAAACTTGTTAAAAGTAGTTAAAACTCGTTTATTTTGGAAATAGCCGCTTTTGCTATGAAAACGTGGATTTATCCGGTTTTGCACCAAAAGCTACTTTTCAAATGCTATTTTAACACAGTTTTAGCCGGTTTGGGTCCGAAATACTTTACTAGTCGATAGATATAAAGCTAAAGATATGAAATACACAAAAAAACGAAAAACTGAAGAAAATGGATTTAGCCGGTTTTGCACGGATGCTCCTCAATTATAGATGGGTCAGTGGAGCACGAATGCTGTGATTCAGTGGAGGGTCCAGCTTCTAGATTTGGCGCTTCTTGTTCAATTTGTTTGTTTGGATCTTCGTGATCTGTTACAGACGCGTATACCCCAAATATATTTTTATCAAATGGATAAATACCAGCCTTTGAAAATCCGGCACAAATATTCTTAGGCGTAAAAGCGCTTATAAAAGCAGAATTGGCTAATTTTGGTAAATGATAAATTGATATCGTTTTACCCGGGTTTGATACCATCCAATCATTTTGGGCAACTTTAAAATAATTTTTAAATGGCCCGAATACCGAGATGTCTAAGGGCTGCAACCTATGACTGCAGTGTGGCGGAAATGTTAATATTATTACTCCATTTTCACGGGCGTAATATATGACATCGATATTAATGTGACTCTCGTGAATATCAATTAGTAGTAAAACCGGGTTTTCTTTAGATGGTCGTACTTTTTCCACGAAATGTTTGAATGCCAGATAAAAGTTATCAGATGTAATCCATCCACTTTTGTGACATAAGCCTAGGCTTCCGGTAGGGCAATCTTCCAGCATAAAGTCCTTAAACCGAACCCTAGGAAATATGAAAACGGGAGGAACGTGGTTACCTGAGGCAGAAACAAATGCCAACATTGTTACAAGCTGTCCCCGTTCAGCTGAGGTAACCTGTCCTACTTGCTTAGCTCCACGTTCAGCGATAATGGAGGGCAGCTCAGTAACGGTAGTTAAGCCGGTTTCGTCAGCGTTATAAATTCTGTCTCCTGTAAATGAGTACCTTTTTAACACTTTCTCCAAGTTTTCGAAAAATGTCTTTACTGTCGTTGGATTAAAAGCGGTTGCCCGCGACAAACTTGTTTTCTCTGGACGGCGTAGTGACAGCTCAGGATGTCTCTTCATAAAGAGTTTCATCCAATCCACACCTGCTTTTTTCTCAGTTGTCCAATTTTTTGGCATCTCTTTATTTAATTTCGCAGCGTATTGGTATGCAAGTTCTCGAGTTTGTAAATATGTGAGACCATGCGCCATTTTTGAGGAAATTTCCAATCTGTGGCTCATAAACAAACTTATTTTCAGGAATACATGCTTTTGCCTGCGTCACTAGTCGAGCTAGCATGGATTTAGCTATATCAAATTCAGATGCAGCTGATCTAATAGACATTCTACCTTCTAACACCAAGTTTATAGCCTCTTGTATAGTTTCTTTGGATTTTCTTATCCTCTTTTTGGGTGTAGTATCCATATTACGCAATATTTGAACTCTGCAATTAAATATAGCTACTATAGTAAGCAGAAAAACACCATAAATAATGAAAGACACAAATCAGGATTGAAAGGGACATGTCCCTTTCAATACTTCAATGTCTGTCCCTTTCATCACAACGAGGCAAAAATGACGAAATAAGAAATTTATGTAAAACTTACCAAGCCTTCAGTCAAATTGCATATAATACATAAATCCACAAGGTATCTACTTTAACTCAAAGCCCTTTCACTAGCTTTAATACTTCAATAACTATTAATAAACATTAATCACTAAGTACAGCTTTTTAATAATCTGACAGCCACAAACGCACAACACTAATTGACTTGTGAACAGTAATTACTAACACCACAAGGTTACGGGATAGAATTGTGTACCCCTAGTGACATCTATCGGCTAATAGTATAAATTTATATTCTTAGCAGATTGAATGTTTGAGCAACTGTCCCTTTCAACACTTGTCCCTTTCATGCCACCTCTCCCCTAGATCAATTTTTCTTATTAAGGGAGATTTTTCCCTTGCATTTGTCTGAAAGCGTCGTTCTAGGTACTGGCTACAGGTTTTGGCTGCTGTGGCAATTGGCGAACCTTTTCTCGACTTATCAAAAAAAAAAAACGCCCAGTATTCGCCACTACATTTTAGAACAGTTTAACACTGTTCTCATTCTAAAAAAACTATGACGAATACTGATATCAATATTTTTTAAAGCAAATGAAACGCATTTATTTGATAATCATAGGTTCATGAGTGAAGTTTTACTAAAACAAAGACACAGGTCAAATTTTATTCTAACTGATGTCAATTTTACGATATTTCAGTCTTTAAAAAAAATAGTTTCTCCTTGAACATGTATTACAGATGTACAAATATTCTGACCAACCTATAAACTCAATTTAAACGATCTACCGATTGTAAATCATATTTTACTAAAAGTTCTAAAAGATGTCGCTAAATGTATTAAAAACAGACTAACTTTATCTACAATACCTGTGCATCTTATATGCTTAATTTTTCAAGAAATCTTAGCACGCTGTAATTAACAACTTACATTCGAATCTATAAACGGTTTCTTCATGGCTTGATGGATCTTGATTTTAGCGGCCTTCGTATCTTGTCATATCTAGGATATTTTCTCCCTTATTGACTTCGAATTCTATCTTTGATCATGTTTCTGACAAGTTGATATTTATAACGTTTCAAGACTATCAAGTACTACCGGTCCTTTCTTTTCCAAATAATAGGTGCTAGCAAATCTAACAACCCTTGAATCCAAACACCGATAAAGCTAGATGTCTTTCCTAAACACAGTCTGTCCTCCGTTTTGCAGAACACCCCAAAAAATTTTTTGGATTTCATTTCTTCAAAAATGTTATGAATGTATAATGTCAATATGACCTTGAAAAGAAAATCCTTTGATACACGCGCAACATGTGAAATCAATTTCATCATCCCTCTTAAAACAAAAGTTACACGTAGTAAAATTCAATACCATCTCACTTGTCAGAATTCGACTTTTTCGAAAAACGACCTGGGGTAGAACTGCGCCGAATCGACAGCAAGCCGCCTCGATACGTTCCCCACACTTCGCTCCTCCCCTTCCCATAAAGTGAATAGGTGCTTTAAGGAAAGGAGAACAGTGGGGTGTGGTAAAAATGTCGAGGCGACCCGTTCTCGATTCGGCATAGTTCTACCCCTGATCTATTACCCTATTGCTAATATTAATCAATCTTGATTTCTTCTTTATTTAGTATTTATACCTATAACAAATGCTGAGATAAACGAGCTTCACAAAGGCGCTAAGGCGAACCTTTAAGCTTTTATTTACGTGTTGATTGAGTTAATGCAATTTTTTTTAGAAGTTGTCTGGTTTGTACTGTCATGAGCAAAAAAAAATGGGATAACTAAATCAAGAAATGTCAAAAATGTGTTTAATTGACGTTTATTGCCAAAATTACAATGCTAAAACAATTAAAGAAATTGACATACCTAACCATTTTGACACTCTCCCGATTTTTTTTTGCTCACGACATCGACAGTAATATTAAATTGGCGAAATCAAACAAATTATGAATGGAGGACGACGGGCACTGTTTCTGGATATGGTCTTTTCGTAATTTGTTTTCAGGAATCTGCATTTTTATATTGGATTTGGTTAATTGCTTTAGATTCTTTTGGACTTGTAGTTCAAAGTTTCTTTTTAGTAGTTTAAAGGTTCGTTCCAACACGCAGTTTGTGTATCGTACAATGTATTGTTCATGAATCACTTTATGCGCATGCGTTAACATTGTACTACAGTTGACTGATCCGCTCATCGCTTTGTGTTGGAACGGTCTTAATGTCATCAGAGAATCCCTCCGTATCTGAATCAGTCATATTTGATCAAACAAAATATCAAATAACAGTGATAACACACAAAAATGAAGTATAGATCAAAAGAGATACTGACAAATCATTTGAGGTTATTACGTTCTGCGCATGTCTGGCACAGCCGGGGCTAAACGGTTCGATAAAAATCTACGTACTCGTTTGATCGTACACGTACCGATTCATGTACCGCCTAACAGTGTGTTGGAACAAACGGCTGTTCGTACATATCACGGTCAGACGTTGTGTTGGAACACTAAATTCATTCTGCGCAGAGACCCGTTCGTCCAAGTAACGATCGAACGGTGTGTTGGAACGAACCTTATATAGGATGAAAATAGGATCCATTATGGAATTTTTTAATTTTTCTATGATAGCGATTGTAAATGCTAGAATTCTGATTGGTTAAATTTTCAAAATTTATGTTTTGCATAGGGTGGGATAAAAATTTAGCAAATTTCGGCATCCAAATGTCAGAAAACACCTTTTTTCGGCTTAGCCTTGTTTGTTTTATTCGAGTACTTTTCAGATTTTTTTTGTTTTGGTTATTTGGTAGTTGATTTTGCAGTTTGAAGCGTTTTTTATTTAAAATGTCTAGTTAGTTTTGAATTTTTGAAGCCGGGATGGTGTTTAGATTACTGAACGAACTGTAGTTTACATACGAAATTTACTGAACGTACCCAAAACTATGGCGGCAAATTTAAACTGTATTTTCTCCCAAAAATCATATTTCGAACCTCATTTTTTAATCCTTATTTTACTCAAAAAAAAGAAAAACATTTTATTAATATTAAATTACAATATCGTTGCCAAGATATTTTATTAAAAACAGTTTTATAGCTTCCACTTCTCCATTTAATCGACGTAATAAACATTTTTGGCAATTGTTCATCGTTTTGTTTTGAAGAAATTTAATTGCTTTATACAGATCTATTTCTATAATTCTCTTTGTATGCCTTAGAATATTTTTGACGCATAACAGCACTAATTTAATTTGAATTCCTACAAGAAAATATAATTTTCTAAAATGTATTAAAAAAAGATAATATAACAATTTACGATGCTCTCTATACATAGCATTTTTATAAAATGATCTGTCGAATTTAATTATGGTGACAATCCAAGCAGAAAATAGAAATCCCACTCTCTAGTTAATTAATCTTCAAGTTTAATAAAGAAATTTAATTTCGTACTTTTGATTGTCTACACCCACAACGAATTATTTTTATTTTTAACCAACTTTTTTTGTAGTTTCGATAGATTTAAATGAAGGTTGTTGACTTTATATAGTTTTTTTGTATTAACATCACGATATCCTGTAAATTATTTGTATCATACATGTTTATAGTCAAGTGTGATTGTATTTTGTAAAAAGAAAAAAAATGTTTATAAGTGATTCCTGTATATAAATGTATTGTATTATTGTGCGAGTGATTATGTAGAATATGTAAAATAAAATATATTTTTATTACCGTGTTTTTATTTGTTTTATTTTATTCATATTTTGCAACGAATATAGTCGAAGTTTTATCATTTTTTCCCCAGATGTCTCATAACATGATTATTTACATTACATTTCTTCCATATAAGGTATGGTTCTTCATGACCTGATTTGTATAAAAAAACATTACGACACTTTCGTTTAGATCAAACATCTGCGATATTTATTAAGTAATCTTAACATAGTACGAAAGCCATTTTTGATTCTACTTTAATTATATACGATTTGAAATAATTAATATTAATAAATTTAAATATGAAATCGCTTTAGCTGTCATTGCGTTTAAATTTCCCGCCTGTGGTATACTACTTTCACGAATGTTCACGAATCCTATTGGTTTTTGTGTCAAGGTGTGGTGAATGGCCGAATGTTGATTTTCGTATGAATCATTTTTCTTGGCAGTTATTTCGTGGATAAGACAAAAAGCTGTTGTTTTAACCGTTTTGCATTTTCTATATTTCTGCATTTATACATTTTAACGTTAAAAAGTAAGTCGTGAGTGAAATTTTGAAGATAATTTTATTGGTTATATTTCTTTTATATCTGGCACATATTGATTTCTATACTGGAATAACAGGTAAATCTTTATCGTCATTTTTTTTAAGATGTCTTCCCGTAAAACAATCAGAAGTCGTGGAACTACTAAGAAGAGGGCCCAGAGGGCTACCTCGAATGTATTCGCAATGTTCGATCAGGCTCAAATAGCCGAATTCAAAGAAGCGTTCAACATGATCGATCAGAATCATGATGGATTTGTCGATAAGGAGGATTTGCATGATATGCTGGCATCTTTAGGTAAGTTTTTAAAATATGCAATTATTCGAGGTTTCGTGATGATTTTTTTGTATCGATGGTCCTTTTAAAATTAAATACCTTTTTAAAAGGCAAAAACCCGACTGACGACTATCTCGATGGCATGATGAACGAGGCTCCGGGTCCAATCAATTTCACAATGTTTCTCACCCTCTTCGGTGAACGTCTTCAGGGTACGGATCCTGAGGATGTCATCAAGAACGCGTTCGGTTGTTTCGATGAAGAAAATATGGGTGTGATCAATGAAGAACGTTTACGAGAGCTCCTAACTACTATGGGCGATAGGTTCACTGACGATGAAGTCGATGAAATGTACAGGGAAGCTCCGATTAAGAATGGGCTTTTTGATTATGTGGAATTTACCCGCATCTTAAAGCATGGCGCTAAGGATAAGGACGAGCAATAAGTTGAAAATGTGATGCCGGTAATCAAAATAATTTTTTTTAAATCTATTTTATTAAATTTAAACGTACATATTTATAAATGAATACGATTTTTGTATTTTGATATATAATTAGTAATTGAAGGCATAGTTTTTGTATATATGATTGTGATTTTATTAATATGCTTATGCATTGTAGTTCGAACTTAAAAATCAAATGAATGCTATTAGGACTTTACTTATATATTTTATACCTTTCATATATAATAAAGTATTAAATTATTTCTGTGTAGTTTTTAATTTTATAGAAGAAGAAGGTGTACAGGTTGGTTTGGTAAGTATGCAGCTTATAAAAGCATTGTACCACTACTTGAGCCATCGAAAAAAACATAATTGGTGTAGGCTATGAAAATGCTTTTGATTGTTGCTTTAGCCACTACCACATAATGACATTTATTATTTGACATTTTATTGTAACCAAATTTATAACCTCAAATTAAATGTCAAGGAATAAATGTCATTATGTGAAAGTGGCTAAAGTAACAATCCATTCACATAGCCTACTCTAATTACGATTTTTTTGATGTGTCTATATTATAATTACATATGCCAAATTAAAAAAATCAATTTTTCGCTGTTTGTTTTTTATGACACACGTGTGATGCTGAATCACAAAAACATCGTCAAAATATGAATGCGTTTTTAATTCCAATGAAAATTCCTGTGTAGGTATTTTGGAGGTCACCGGCTAGCGATATGAAGTCAAATTTAGACTGCGATTAATAGATACTTCACAAAACATTAATTTGATTTTCACTGATTCAGAATTTTTAAAGGGTCACTGCTTTTAACGATTTATTAAAAATTTTGTATAGTATTAAGCAGGAAACACCACCCAAGTAACATAGACAAGTCAATTTGTAATTTAACAATTGCAACTGACGTCAGTGGTGAACCGCGTAATGATATTTTAGATATCGAAACGTCTTAAAAATTTGATGTTCGACCAAAGTGGATCAACGATGTAAGGAATATGATGTCTAGGAAACGTTTCAATTCTGATATCCATTTGACGTTATGCAGTTGACATCCCTGTAACATACTTTATAAATGACATAGCTGGAGTATTAGAGCATATTACGCGATATGGATATAAATACTAAAACAACAAGCAATACGTTGTCGATTTACTTTCTGTTAAGTATTGTACAGTCATGGCCAGATAAATGCAGTACAAGCGTTTTTTTTTTAAATTATGGTGTAAGTGTAAGTTAGTAGAGTTATTGCAAACACGAAATAAGTGCCAACTTTAATTAAGGATACATTAATAAAGGACTTAAATGTTGGAATAATAAAGAGAGTTATTGCAACCGCGCCATCATTAATTAGAGTTCCTTTAAATTGACAGTTGCGTTTGAGGTTTTAACCTCAACTATGCAAAATGGTAGGTTCTGCTGTCAAAGTAAAGGCAACTTTAAATAAAGTTCCGAGTTCCCTTATTAAAATTAAATACAGGCGGCCTGTATTTTAATAACGGCATACCTTTAAATTTTAATGAAATGCGCAAGCGCACTTGTCAAAATAAAGGATTCCTTTAATAAAGGATCCCTTAAAGTAGTTTGCAATAGCTGTGTTTTTGCAGCCGTTTCCAACGGTTGGAAGTATCAGGAGTATGCGCATTACAATAAAACCGAACGCTTTTATTGTAATGGGCATGCTCCTGATACTTCCAACCGTTGGAAATGGCTGCAAAAACAAAGCTAATAACTCTCTAGTATTTTGACATTTAAATGTCAAATAAATGGAGGCACAACATTTTCTTTTTGCGGCACAAAAAGAGCATGTATGAAATTTCGAAATAATGGGTGACGAGGCTGGGAACTAGCCAGGGCTGGATTTTGAAATGAGTATAACTCGTTTAATATGGAAGCACAAAATTTTCTTTTTGCGGCACAAAAAGGTAGCGTGTACGAAATTTCGAAATAGGTGGTGGCAGGGCTGGGGACATGCCAGGGCCGGATTTTGAAATGGCTATAACTTGGTTAATATGGAAGCACAAAATTTTCTTTTTGCGGCATAAAATGATAGCATATACAAAATTCGAAAGTGGGGTGGTGGCGGGGCTGGGGACATGCACCCAACATTGGAGCGTGAATCACCAAAAAACGGTAGGTGCTTCAGGGGAAAGGCACGAGGCAAACAAAAACAGTTTGGGAGTATCACACTCTGGACACCCGAACGTATAAAAACGGGAGTGGAGTACTCCCGAGTAACTCTCTGCTCATGTTTAAGATCATGTGCTTTAGTAAGTGGAATAGACTCAGGCTGCATGTCGCCAGCCCCCCCCCACAATCGATTTTTTAAATTCTTTCTGGACTAAAGTTTTGTACCCATTTTGTACCGTTTTGTACCAAAAATAAAAATTTTTGTACCTCGCCCGTTTAGAAGATATACTCAATTTTAGATGGGGGGCCAGGGACATGGCAGCCCCCCATGTCGGAATTTCAAAATTTCACTTATGCCATCGTATTGTACTAGTTTTGTACCGTTTTGTACCACAAAGCAAACATTTTGTACCTCGTTAGTTTTTGAGATATAATCGATCTTAAGTAGAGTGCTAGCCCCTCCCTCCCCCCCCCACATCGGAATTTCAAAATTTCACTTATGCCATCGTATTGTACTAGTTTTGTACCGTTTTGTACCACAAAGCAAACATTTTGTACCTCGTTAGTTTTTGAGATATAATCGATCTTAAGTAGAGTGCTAGCCCCTCTCCCCCCCCCCCCATATCGGAATTTCAAAATTTCACTTATGCCATCGTATTGTACTAGTTTTGTACCGTTTTGTACCACAAAGCAAACATTTTGTACCTCGTTAGTTTTTGCGATATAATCGAGCTTAGGTAGAGTGTTAGCCCCAATCACTTACACAATATTTTCACGTGATAGCTCATATTCAATCATATCCAACTGCAAAATTTTGTTTTAAAATTCCGTTCCGTTTGTATAATAGTTTTAATAGGCCATTCTCACCAATCATCCTATACATAGATATTAAATATGTATTGTTAAATAAATAAGTTTTTCTTATGCTTTAAATTCTCATCAGTTTTACTATAAATCATTTTGTTATATTTTAGTTAAATATCATCTCTTTAGTCCAGAAAGAATTTAAAAAATCGATTGTGGGGGCTGGCGACATGCAGCCATAGACTCATTAGCATTTTTGACATTCAGCTCTACATGCATTCTAAGAAGTAAGGTTATATAAAATTTATTAATAGAATAGTTATGATGTCGCATCTTTTATTACGAGTAGCATAAACAGTAGGTACACGTACTGGCTTGCAATAAAATCTCGTACACCTTAATCGTCAAGCAAGCTAATTTTTTTGGATTATTTTTCAATGTAAGCTGACTTTAGATTTGACAGATGTAATAGATTATGCATAGAGGTTATGGTGAATTATAAAAGTAGAATGAAACGTCAAATTAGAAATGTCACAAAAAGGTGAAATCAACATAGGTGGACGAGATTTTATTGCAAGCCAGATAATGCAAAGGTAATTTAAGGTTATATATGAATTATTTATTTTGAATATAATTACTCAGTTGTACGTATCCTTTTACCGTTCGAACAGTGACGTTATTATCCGAGTTATCGCTTATATGTAAATGGAAAGCAACTGCAATTAATCAAACGAACGTCTGCTTCACAGCAATAGTTTAGTTGTCTCATTTTCTTATGCACACATCGTACTTTAAAAACATGCAGCGCACCCGTAAACCACCCCTCGTTATAATCAACATTAATAAGATATAGAACCATGGACGTAACAAATTACATTAATCAAATCAAAAACAAACGTGCACAGTTGTGACATTTTCACCTCAAAAGACATCAAAATGGCGTCTTTTAGAATTGTGATGGAATATTACATGATGGCGACAATATGACGTCATATGTAGGTGTTTTTAACTAATTTTTCGTCATTGATATCACAGTGATATATAAGGGACGTCATTGAGATGCTATATTATAAACTGGACAATGAAATAATGCACATAACGTGTGACACAGGATCAGGGAAATATGTCATCTTACGCAAATACAATACACATTTTCTGGATATGGTTTCATTACTAGCAGTTTATTTGACGTTGTCTTAAGCAGACAGTTTACATATTTTGTTCATTATGCTGCCCTCTGAACAGTTAGACGCTGGTTTCACTTGTGAAATTGCTTAGCTCATATCACTGATGACACGTTCTGCGTGCGATTCATGATGATCTGTTTCTATTAGATCTTTGGAAAGCTTTCGGTACTTTTTTACACCCTCTCTTGCCTTCTATATTGAAATCTAATGGTTTCAGTCCTACTTGCGTATTCTCTTCCTATCTAAGTAAATAAGATTGCCTTCTTCTTTTCCAAATATAACTGGTGTTCCACAAGGTGGCATCCTCGGCCCATTGCTTATACAATTCATATCGTTAACTGTGCACACAGATTTATTACTAATTCGTGGCTGACCGATTATAAACTGTCGTAGTAGTCTACTGTAAGTAAAAGGAATTTAGTGGCATACGCGTAAGTAACTTGTACAATAAATGCAAAAATTGTAAGAACAATATCTTGTTATACAGGGATCTTTTTTTATCATTACACATACACTTTCCGTATGTGTAATGATAAACAGAAAAAAGTCAATGCATTGACATGGTAGGCAACCAATTATACACCAATCTATTTTATTTTCGAAGTAAGATTTGCGGTACCAGGGATTATTAGGGCGTGGAACAATTTAAAATAAGCAAAGTAAAATAGCATTTTAAAATGTGTATCGTACAGTATTTCTCCTACAATTTCACTTTTTATTTCAAAATAATAAAAAGTAAATAAAAATATAACAGCTCATGGTTCTCGCTTGTCAAAATACGACTGTCCAACTGGTTGCCTACTATGCAGTTAGTATGCATTGATTATTATTATTTTTTAATTACACATAGGAAAAGTGTATTGTGTAATGATAAAAAAGAACCCGGTATATTGTAAATGGTAATTTCTCTATAATATTTAAGGCAGCTAATGTTTGCAACAGATTTCTACAAAACTGTACACAACCAGGATGTGAAAGTTATGCCTCCAATCAATAGATGGCAACCTTAAACCGGTGCTTGTAAAGTGGTGCTTGGTATCGATTACAAGAATAATTTTAAATAATCATATATATTTCTCAAAAATGCATTTTTACATTTCACCTTTTTAGAAATTTTATTATGAATCATAAAATGTTATACCAGAAGACTTTATTAAGTAGAAAACTGCGCTTGAATAGTAAATACCTGTACACAATTAGCTATCTAGGGGCAGACATTTTAGTTCAGAGTGTCACCACCATAAATATTTATAAATTGTAAAAACCACAACTAATAACTGTCAAATAACACGTGCTTCTGTTATGATTTCGTAAACAAACATCATTACTTCATTACGCTTAGATCCACATACGTTTTTAGGTTATCTCCAGCCCGCATCTGCGAAGAAAACCATCTAAAGGTAGGCGTCTGGTTTGAAAGGTATCAACAAGTGGCGGGCGCCGCGACGACAGCGCCGCTATTTACGACGTTGTCCGACGATGTCCACGACGCGTCTCTCCACCTGTTTGTAATACATTCCGATACAACAACGATCGTTTAAACCGTTTGCATGATATGTGTGTGAAATTTTCAGTTTTTTTTTTGCTTGCTTGAACTGTATCGGTTTTTCGCGTTTTAGTTACTCGCATTTTGTGCACGATCCTTTTGTTTTTTGTTTCTTTGCGAACGATAGGTGAGATTTTCGATTTTAATTTAATTTTTATTCATTGCATGCATTATCTTAATCGCCTTGGTGTTTGACGTAAACTTTCGGAAGATAAAGACGCCCAGCGTCTATAGCTGTTATCTCGTGTATTTTGCGTTTGTTTTATTTTATTTGCTTTTATTGTTTGATGTTGTCGATTATATTAAGTGGTCATCCTGTTATAAATTGTGTTTTCACCGTATTTATAGAGAATAGACAGTTTTCGAGGAATGAGGTTATGTTGCTTGTAAATAAGAAAAAAACAGGATTAACCCACCTTCATTCCACTCAGATTATGTCATTTATCTGATGATGTTTCAGAGTTTGAACTTAAAATTAGCCTTATTTTATAATAATAGAACTATTGTCTCGAATTGAAGGAATATTATAGGTTTACTGAGAAAACAGGTTAGAATTTTATCAAATAAACGAGATATAATAAACTTATGACCTTACTGATCGCTGCGTGCATAAATAATAAATATAGATATTAAGTTGTTAATTTTTTGATGTATTTATTTCATTGTTCATTACTAAAAAGCAACAAGTTGTAATTGTAATCTTTTGTACTGTCATCGATTGTTGCTTACAGGAAACTGTCATGTATACTGCTATTGTGCTGTTTGTGTCTCCGGTAGTTAATCTACTTTCGTATAGATGTCGCTACCGTTACTGTTTTATTGTATTTCAGTTTAATATAAATATGATTTAAAAGGAATAAAGGTAAGAAGCTAGTGAAATAGGTAGCTGTTGAAAAATTTGGGATTTGTAACGCTAATTTCACGCGAATCTATGCCTCGGGTTTTTTGGATGCTCGATGTATTAAATTCAGCTGCTCATAGGTATTGTTTTCAATGTTCTTAGTGATTTTTGCTTTAATTAATTATGTTATTTATAGCGCAGATATCTATCTATCAAATTAAAATAAACTTTAACAGAAGATACGCACATTCTTTATCATTTAATTGGTATACAATACATGTCTTTATTATTATAAGGACATATTTTAGAGAAAAGTAAAAGCTATAGATCGTTAAAAATATATAATACTATTGCCTTACTTTTTACTAGGTAGTTGTTCGAAACATTATTTTTAGTACTTTTTACTGTTTCACTATGTCTATTGGTATAGAAGCTAAACAGAAAAAGCAGCTACAAAACATCAAACACTCGAGTCTGGTGTTTTATTGGTGGAGTAGTGCTTGGATTAGATTAGATTAGATGTGGGTTGTGGAGGCTCTCTGCACTGCGACCTGTACTAAAACTCGACTCGTTCGCCACTAATGCGTGGTTTCTTTAGGAGCAAGGAGCAAAGAGTTTTTGCTCCTGAAGAAGCCACATACGTTAAAAGCGAAACATCGGGTTTTAGTAAGTTAGGTTAAGGTTTATCTGCTGACAACAATTTCTGAAGGTCGGAATCACAATGTCCTCTCCAAGAATCAGTCAAGAGACTATCGTTTGGTACTGTATTTGGAAGGAAGACATTCACTAGCCGGATTTTGAAAAGGTCCAAGGTTAGCTTTCTAGTTGTTAACGAAGACAAATTTACAAATTTTTTTTTTGATACTTTTGAGAGTCTTGGCCTTTTCTTCATTATTTTACAGTTCTAATTTTGTGAGCTCGGTCTATAACGATGCCATCGCATTTAGGAATATATATACGTAATATTTTTATAATTATCTTCATCACTTTCTTCTCTGTCTTCAATAAATTCCGCTTCATGTGATTCTTTTGATCGTCCAAACTCCAATCGGGGTATACAGGGTGTAAGGAGTGCTATTTCTATTTTGATTAAAAATTTGCAAGACTGCTTTGATCGCATTAAACATGCAGTGGCTCACAGCTTATTTGATGCAGTGCTTATTTTAAAATACATATGTCCCAATAATTAAAAAAAATAAAAAGAGTATCGATAAAATTTTGATGCAGGTTTGTAAACGCATTCACAAATATACACTGCCACGTTTAGCACAATGGGAGGTTGCAATTATAATTAGAATAATAGAAATAACAAGTAATTAAATTTTAGCTAATACACGACTTAAATTTAAAAAGATGGATCGCCGTACAACTGTAAAAACAGCGTAAACGGCTCTTATATCATTATAAATTGTGGCAATCGTCTTGAAAATTTGCTCAGATGGTCAATCTGAGTGCGTCTGCAGTGCAGCATATTATTGAACGTTTTGTAGATGATAATCGGGTGAAAGATAAGCGAAGAAGTGCACCAAATAAAATGTTCAATGCATCTGACGAGCGATACATTGTTCGGAAAATCAAAGCAAACCCGAAGTTATCGGTTCCAAAACTAGCTATTGAAGTTCAACATGAATTAGGAAAGTCATGCAGTGTTGAAACCATCCATCGTGTGCTTCGCGACCATGATTTTAATCGCCGAGTAGCTCGTAAACAAAGCCGTCTTACCTTTGCTAACGAGCATGTTAGCAAGGACGCTGACTTTTGGAACAATGTAATTTTCGCAGAGGAGTCCAAGTTCAACATTTTTGGGTCCGATGGGATGTCCTACATGTGGCAGAAACCCAACACCGAATGAAAGAAGGAGAACCTCAAAGCCACAGTGAAGCGTGGCGGAGGAAGTGTGATGGTTTGGGCCTGTATGAATGCATCTGGTGTTGGAAATTTAGAATTTATGGAGGAAATAATAATGGGCAAAAATATGTACCTCAATATACTCAACAAGAATTTGTTGCAAAGTGCAGAAAAATGGGTGAACATAATTGAAAATATCTGAGCTATATTGGTAAAAAATATCACAACAATAACACATCATTTCCAGCCGCGAAAAGTTGAAGAAGACGCTGCTGGAATTATTATAAAATTATTATAAAACTAAAGGGATCATCCCAAATATTAAAAGTAGTGTAAAATCAATAGATTACCTATATGATTTTTAAGTTTGAATGGAACTGCATCAAATAAGCTGTGCCATAATATTTAGCAGTATTTTTTATTTCTAATTTTTATATTGTTAAACAGCACTTGTGTAAAATAAAAGAAGTTTCTTAGTTAAACTAGATATGTTATTGATAAATGTTGTTGCAATTTTGTGCTAATATTCTTTTTATTTTTTAAATTATTGGGAGTCATATTTTAAAATAGGCACTGCATCAAATAAGCTGTGAGCCACTGTAAGAAGAAGTTATGGCAAAGCATTGCACATAGAGCTATAAAGATTCCCGACATTGTGTCTTTCATTAGTGGAGATTGCAGTTTTCATCGCCTGCTACCATTAAATCATTGCTTTACATGCTTGAAATTTAAACAGTGTAAAGTTGTTTCTGGGTATCCACGCGATGTAACAGGAAATAAACTCAAAAATGTAATGCATGTGTGAAGAATTTTGTCATGTTCAAGTTTTAACATCTTAGTTACTTATATTGGTTTGAATACATGCTTTTGAATTCTTATTTGTTGTTATTGTTGTTGTGACACTGTAGTCTCTGGATTTATAGCTTTAGTCAAGCTAAATATGTAAGTCACAATGATATTTTTAGGACAACATATTCATATTTATTCTAGAAACTTTTTGATTTCCCCTATTCTCAGATGTATACTTATAAAATACTTACTACTATAAATTGTTTTTTATATTTCTACAAATGATTGTCTTAGGGCCGTTTGCACTATCTCTATTTAAAAGTTCACTATACCAATTATCAAAATCAACATAGTTGTAAATTTCTCTTTTCATGCTTTCTATCGCAGTGATTTTTTTACGTATGTCGAGAAATATGCAATCAATCAATAATTGAGTTACATTAATATAAAAACAAATGCTTTGCAGTTGTGAAATCCACACAAAATATATTAATCCAAGCATATTTTACATCACTTATAAGTGTAGTAATTTTGTAACAGTTTTCGTATTTCTATTGTGATTTTTTAACATGCATGGGAGAAAATCATTTTGTGCGATATTACTGTTGTTAGTTATGGGCACTTGTTAATAGATAGCGCATGAGGTATGTCGGTTGTATGCTAAGCTGAAATATATATTAATGAGCAATTTGTTTATTTATGCGACATCTCTTGGTAACTTTTGTGGTTATTGTAACACGCAATGGACTTGGTCAATCTAGTTATATATAATCAAAGGACTAGGTCACGTTTTGCAGACCAGCAACAAGGAATTATTGTAATACCATTCGCCATTTTTTGACTTAGTCACTTTTTGCAGTAAGCCCACGATTTATTGTATACATGTTTAAACTGTCCTAACATAACCTTTCTGAATTAGATGCCAATTTTTGACAACTTAACAGATTATAACAATGAATCGTGGACATGATCTTGGCCACCTTGTATATTAAACTAAACGTCGTAGTCATTTAAATCAAGGACTGCAAATTTGCTAGTTTCTAGATATTGATTCATATACATGGCGGCCAAGTTTATTGCGATTGTAGTGCACGGAATAATACAACCAACAACTGGTTAAAAAAAAAAGCTTAGGCCACTTGGTTGATTTGAAACATTCTAATCGTCCATCATTATCACTGTAAACAAAATGTTACGATTATAATCTTATAGTACCAGGTGTGTGTGTGTGTATTTCTGACGTAATTTATCTGCAATTAGAAATACAATTGTGCCCCCTAGTTATTAAACCTAAATTTACAAGAAACACGTAAACATAATTCCAAATGGGGCACCAATAAAATATATTACGACCAAAAGAAAAAAACAGGTTTCTTGTTTCCCCGTTATTAGATTACATCTAAAACCTGATGGGTACCAACTCACAAAAACATAATATTATAATAAACGGAGCGTTAGGTGTGTGTGGCAACACCTCCTTACGTGTACACATTATAAACGGCCGACGTCATCTCTACAGTCCATACCTCCGGTTCTCCTTAAATATTTAAGGAATGCCTGACAAATTAAGATAAAGATAAAGTGAGTTTAAAATATTTCACTCCTCTCTCGGCGCGCTGGGAGTTTCTTTGGAAGTGCGAGAGGGTTTTATATAGAAGAAATGTAATATAACAGGCTTTCGATTCATATCTAACAGGAAATTAGTACATGTTTAAGTTCGTATTTAACATCTTTATTAGGTCTTATTCGGTATAAACTCGGTTATTTATCGTTTCTCATTTGCATTAAGTGTTATTTATAATTGTTGGTATTTATAAATTTCGTTTGTATCGATCTTTCCAGGCTTTAGTGTGCGACCAAACTTGACGACTTGACGTTCAGTTCGGGCTTAAATGGACGTCGTATTTTACCATAAAGCCGTCAGAAAATTACTGGGATACGTTTATCATGTGATACGTCAAGGTGTTTTGGGTTTAACTTGTGGTTTGTTTCTCGAATTAGTGCAGCGATATATCTTTGCTGCGATGGACTTAAGATACGTTCAGAATAATTACAGAGTGACAAAATAAAAATATTTTAAAAGGGTATTATTAATTGTAGAATTAGTAATGCGACATGCGAGCACTTAACGAAACATTCCGTTCGTCAATTGCCTGAAATGCATGCCATTAAAATCGTTATTTTCATTCGCTTAGTGCCAATAACGTTACATCTTCAGGGCACCGCCTAAAATTGAACGCAATTACAATTTCTAACGATCAAAGCGAACGCGGTAACCGCGTCATCCAGGGAGTAATAAGTACTAAAACTGCAATACGGGAAGATACAAGTTAATATTTCGGGTCTTAGTTATAAAACAACCGGCCTATACACCTTTTTCTTCTCCTTATACGATCCGAAACGAACAACGATTAAGGTATGTATAGATGGAGGAATATGCGCCATTTTGCAATTTTAAACTCTATTTCCATAACTTTTATGCACGAAGGCGAAGAAAACTAAGACCTACCGGTTTATATGCCTGCATAAATATGAGTATATACCTACAGTTATACTGAAAAGTTTTCGGAATGAGGTAAGAATGGATTAAGATGAGGTAACGTTCGCATGAAGTACACACACACATTTATGTTTATTTTATAGTATGGCGAAGACAAAATTCTAAGCTTCGCTATGAAGAAATTCGATTAAATACACAAAATTTAAACTTCTTGTTTGATCTAAGTTATGGATTAAATCGGCAACACCAAATACCACACCGCTTATTACCAAATTTTAAGCACAAGAAAACGGATGACTTTTGGATGAGGCAAATTGGGCTGTATTAATTGCGAATGATCTCTATTAACACACTGTAAAGTATGACCGGTTCATTATCAGTCACCCTGTATAAATATCAATAAATCTTTTATGTAAATAAAGCCAATCGAATATAACAGTTTCAAGTTTCAGAAATTCATTTTCATTAAATAAGGGCAATATATCTGTGGCTTGGTTCTAAAAGGGCCAAAGTCAAAAATATTGGTTTTGAGTAATCGCTGTTTTAAGTTTTAGCTGTTTCTTTAGCATTATGTCTTTCCTTTGTTGTACAAACTACACAAACAAACGCTAGGGTATCTTTAAATTAATAATGTACTAGTTACTTCTGAGCTGTTTTCAAACTTTTAGTCTAAGAAAAACGTAGTTTGATGTGACTTTGGCCTTTTTAGATATAGCGATATTATTAATCATAATTGACTTTGGCGTTTGTTTTACATTAAATAATGGCAATAAAATGGGTAATTAAATACCAAATTTGAACAGAAAAAGCATTTATTACAAAAAAGTTATTACCAAAATAATAAAATACAGTAATATTAATTTATTAAGTATATAAAAATTAACATCAGTTTACTCGAAATCTTCATCATCATCATCACGATCTTCACGTTCTTCATCCGGGTAATATTCATCTGTTTCTTCAGACGGTGACAAAGTATCCAAAAAAGTTTTATAGTACGGACGACTGTTTATATCTAGGTAGGGCAATAATTCTTTTAAATTCTGAATTTTTAGGGAAGGCAGTTTTAAAGGAGTTTGTGAAATGGGTACTAATTGTGGCATTGAAACATTACTTCTTAATCGCTTTCTCGCCAAATCAAGAACATTAAATTCTTCGTCGGGACACAAAGACCTAGATCGTTAGTACGGTACTGCATCCATCGAATTTGTGACCAAGTGACTGCCATTCCCACAGTGTTGATTTTTCTGTGTTGAAATATTCCACTGAGCAGTTGTTTAAACTTTAAAAACTGACATTGTTGAACTTCCACAACTTTAATTGGTGGGTTCTTTGGTACTAGTCGAATTAAATTAGCCCAGTCTCTTGGTACATGGATGTTTGCAGTGGTACACTTTTTTGTTTTTTCTATGGCAGCGTGGATAGTATCGGCTTCCATATGTGTATGCCCAGGGACTAAGAATTTGTGATTGATAGTTACCTGCCTTCCTTTGAGACTAAATTCATGCAAAAAAATGTCCAGTAGCATTACTGCTATTATAACACTCTTATTTTGCCCAGGGCAACAGTCACTGTACATATTAATTTCAGTTATTTCTACAGGAAGACTCTTTAAGTGCAAATAAAGACAGGATCCAATTTCTTGACCTCCCCTGTTTGCAATAGTCTCATTCCACAGATAACAGGTTGATGAATTTTTCCCTATTATCGTCTCAAATACCGTCAAGTTAAGTGTCCATAACTTGCGTTTGTAAAAAGATATGCTGCTTTTCAGAAATGGAGTAGGGAGACACTCTTGCAAATCAAAACTAAGGGTTACAATGTTTGAATGATCAGGGTTACTTTTCATTTTATCGTTCTTTTTTTCGTTGTAAACCGAGTCAGCTAATTGAAGATGTATATTTTTTTCCTCCAGGATTCGTACTCTTTGATATTCATCATCAATGGTATTTAGACGCATGTCTAATTTATCACAGGTTCCACAAGTATCATTTTGCGGTTTGTGAAAGGACAGATTGAAGTCTTCCACAAAAATTTGTCTATAAAGAGATTCGTTTCTTGGAACACAGTTTTTCTCATTGCAATATTCGATATACAGCTTATACATTTTTGAAATATTCAAATCAGGTGCTAAATACCTTTTTACTGTGTGACTTCTCGAGTAGTGGCTCTGATAGGCAGGGAACATGTTAATATGTTGTCGAATGATGTCCTTGTCTGTTTCGGGAATTTTAGGCTGATTCCCATGCCTTCCTCTACCGTCTCTAGGACAAATTCCTGATGTAGAACATCGCCTTTTTTCTGCAATCACCCTAACTTTTTTTAAAGTCAGATCTAAGGTGTTTAGAAACATTACTTGGCAGACTTCTATTCTTTTAGAGCCAGCAGGTAGGTAGTATTTTCTGGTATATTTTCGTCGGCTTTCATCGGTTTTATTATTTCGTAATCTTTGAACTTCCTTAACTACTTCTAGTACAGAACTCGCAATGTACTGATTTTGTCCTTCAGTAGGAAGGTTGTAAAAACTTTGAAACATCTGCTGTCTTTCTTCGTCACTGAATTTCTCAAAACACTTTTTTCTGCAGCTACAAGGAAGTTTTACTCCTTTAGCAGGTCTAATTTTTCCATTAATAGAAGTATACTCTTTTCCTTGGGATTTTTTGTGTTTTTCTAATGTTTTTCTCCCATTTATTAGGATTACGTTTTCTTTACGAGATACTGTTCCTTCTTCAACTTTTCGCCTTCCCTTGTTCTCTTTGGTGTCGTTTTCTGTTCCACGGTCTCATAATTCCGTACATTTGTTTCAGCAGCCTTTACTTTTATGCGTTTTCCAACTTTTTGTTTACTTGGTACCTCTTCACTACTAGAAGTATCGCTTCCATTGTTTTTTGTACTGGGTGTGTAGTCGTCAGAACTTCCACAGCTTTCTTCGTCATTTGCAAGCAGCGGAGAAACGTCGCCAGTGACCAAATCTGTTAGTATGTTTTGAAGGTCTTGGTCTAACGAAGGAGCAGGGCTTGAAATAGGAGTAGACACCACAGTAGTATTTAAATTTGTAGTATCCAATTCTACTTGACATTCACTACTTGATTCTGTAAATAAATTGCGGTTCTTAACATGTAACTGTTTATAATGCTATTATGCTGTTTTAATTTTGCTAAAAGTCTTGTTATATCTGAGAACAAATGTACACATATTTATAATTTGTTGAAACGGATTCTTTCACTATTTGTTGATCAAAATGTACATAATTTCTGAAGTATGTAAAATAATTTAAAAAAGGCTGAAGTTAATTTTAACATCTCCAGTCATGCATTCAAGTTTGCAATATTTGTATAGCATTGTTTAAAACCAGTGTAATGAATTGAAATTACTTTTTACAATAAAACTGAAAAGGGAATTTCTAAAAACTAAATATATGTTACATAACCTTAAACTTTTGCTGGAATTCTAAAAACGTACCTTCTGTATTATCCTGTATCCGTGTAGATGCCCTACACAACTCTACTAGTGACTTCCCTCTGGAGTACATCACAATAAAATATTAATTGCAGTCGTATATTTTGTTAAAAAGGGACACACTTAACATAACCTACACAAACTTCCTTTAATAGAATACTGCACAAGGGCCAATGTCAACCGAGATTCCATAACTTTCCGTATAGAAAGGCCAATGTCATAATTGGCCCTTATCGAAGTAAAGCATTAATACTACCTAAAAGACTTATGTCGACTATGGCCGTTTTAGAATTTATTTGTAGTATATCAACCATTTGGACATTGGCTAAACAAGTTTCTATATCTCCTTTCAGGATTGGTTTAGGACATTGGCCGTTTTAGTATAAAAAGCGTTGCCTTAGAACAATTGTTTAGTGGACATATGCCGGTTTCGAGAAAATATGACATTGGCCCTTTTAGAACCAAGCCACAGATATATATACAGGGTGTCCAGACCATGCGAGGATGGAAGATTACGGCTTTATTATTACAGTTAGAGAAAAGTATTTTAGACAAAAGTTGTAGCCACCCCTAAAATACACATTCTAAAATTATTTTCAACTGTACAGAGTGTTGTGTAAATGAGTGACGATACAAACTTATGTTTTTTTAAATAGAACGCCCCGTATATTTTAGCATATTTTGAAGGTACTCTTAAAAAGAAAGACATTGATATCAACATGTGTGGGCGTATCTTTTACCGCTGTCGTTTTATTTGCAATTGTGTGTCTCAACATGTCCAACTTTGTGGAGACACCGAGACGAAACCTGAAAGAAATTGAGATCTGTTTAGACAAGAAGTTTTCTACTTTCGTCAAGTTTAATAATCTATAATTATTTTATTTATTTTTAAATAACTGAAATTGCAGCAATAACAAACGCAAAATTAACATTTACGCTGTTTTCTCAAATAGAACACCCTGTATATGTTTCTTCTAAAGTAAAGTATTTTAATGATACCATGTTCTTTCTATCTACACTTAGTAGTTTATGACTTATTAACGGTTATTATTAACAAATTAAAAATTTAAACGAAAAAAGTCGTAGTCACCTGTGAATTTTTAATTAAAATAAAATCTGCATTTTATATCTGCCATTGTCTACGTTGCATTTACAAAATAATGCCGATAATTGTATTTACTTTTGCGATGAATTTCACGAAAGAAGAAATGGTAAATATGATTTATGCATTGGGTGAGAGTGAAAGAAACTGTTTATTAGCCAATAGGATTTACTGTTAACGTTATCCAAATGCAAGACCTCCTAGAATCGAAGCATTTCAAAAATTAAAAGAACGTTTTGAAGCATCTGGAAATATTGGTTATTCGAAAAAGGAGATTAAAAATCGAAGGATTACTAGTGAGGAAATTTTGCTATCGTTGGAAGAAAATCCTCAAGTAAGTACTCGAAATTTGAATATCTAGACTGGAATAAGCAAGAGTACTATCAATTGCATCATAAAGAAAAATAAGTACCATCCCTACCATATGTCATTACATCAGAACCTTCGCGGAAATGATTTTGTAAATCGTTTAAGTTTTTGCAACATTCTGTTAAACAAAATGAATTTGGACCGAAATTTTCAATCCTTTATTTAGTGACGAAGCTACTTTCAAAAGTACCGGTTTAGTTAATAGACATAATATGCATTATTATGCAACAGAAAATCCCCATTGGGTCAGACAAATTGACTTTCAACATCAATGGTCAATTAATGTATGGGGTGGCATAATTAATTTACAAGTTGTTGGCCCTTATTTCTTTAAAGGAACGGTAACAGAAGTTACATACGAAAATTTTTTAAGACATCAGTTACCTAATTTATTGAAAAATCTCGATCTCCATACACGAAGAATAATGTGGTAGCAACATGATGGAGCTCCACCACATTTTCATAGAAGTATTAAGAAGAGAAGACAATTAGAGAAAGAATTAAGAATTAAGGCTAACAGTAACTTAAATTATTTTTTTCATTTAAATTTAGAATCTATTAATCATAACAATTAATAAGTTATTAAATACTAAGTGTAGATAGGGAAAACATGGTATCATTAAAAAGCTTATAAAAATACTTTACTTTAGAAGAAACATATACAGGGTGTTCTATTTAAGAAAACAGCGTAAATGTTAATTTTGCGTTTGTTATTGCTGCAATTTCAGTTATTCAGAAATAAATAAAATGATTATAGATTATTAAACTTGACGAAAGTAGAAAACTTCTTGTCTAAACAGATCTCAAAATTTCTTTCAGGTTTCGTCTCGGTGTCTCCACAAAGTTGGACATGTTGAGACACACAATTGCAAATAAAACGACAGCGGTAAGAGATACACCTACACATGTTGATATCAATGTCTTTCTTTTTATAAGTACCATCAAAATATGCTAAAATATACGGGGTGTTCCATTTAAGAAAACATAAGTTTGTATCGTCACTCATTTACACATCACTCTGTATAGTTGAAAATAATTTTAGAATGTGTATTTTACGAGTGGCTACAACTTTTGTCAAAAATACTTTTCTCTAACTGTAATAATAAAGCCGTAATCTGCCGTCCTCGCATGGTCTGGACACCCTGTATATATATATATACAGCATGCAATTATATAGACGAATCCGTAGCTAAACATTTAAAAATATATAATTCGATAACTCCGCGAATTTATGGCGTCCCTAAAATTCATAAAACTAATATTCCTTTAAGGCCGATTGTAAATTGTATACAATCACCAACATACAATTTATCAAAATTTTTATCCAAAATTCTCAGTAATGTTGTAGGAAATACAGAGTATCATGTAAAAAATTCGTGGGAATTTGTTAATTTCATTAACAAAAAATCCGTACCGTGTAATCATGAAATTATCAGTTTAAACGTTGTATCTTTATTCACAAATGTCCCTACAGATTTGGCATTAAACATTATAAACAAAAAATGGAATTTAATTCAAAATTATACAAATTTACCAAAAAATGAATTCATGTTGGCTGCAAAACTTTGCTTAAATTCAACATATTTTCAGTACAATGACATAATATGTAAACAAATATTCGGTACAGCAATGGGTTCTCCATTATCTGCTGTTATAGCAAATTTAGTAATGGAGGACTTAGAGCAGGTCTCACTTGACAAACTAAACTGTCATGTGCAATTTTATAAGCGGTATGTAGATGATTGTATATGCTGCATACCAAATGATAAAATTGAACATGTTCTGCACACATTTAACACATATCATAATAGGCTAAAATTTACTTTTGAAAGAGAAAATCAAAATTCTATAAACTTTTTAAATGTAAAGATAATACATGATAACACACAAATAAAAACAAACTGGTACATTAAAGACACTAGTAGTAGTAGGCATTTAAACTATTTTTCAAACACTTCGGTAAATTTAAAAAAGCGTAATTAACAGTTTAGTAGATCAGGCTATTAAATTAGCTCACCCTGATTTTAGAAAAGAAAATTTAAGCAAAGTAAAAACAATACTAGAAAAAAATAGTTATCCTAAAGAGTATTACAATAAATTAATTCTAATGAGAGTAAATTTGATGTCTTTTACAATACATTGTTATATTACTTTAATTCTGCATTTCCACTAAAAAAGTTCAAAATTCTTCATAAGCCAAGTATTGACTGGTATACCGCCGAATTGGCTTGTAAAGCTGAGCAACTCCGCGACCTTTATAAGTTATACAAGACAAATAAACATCTTGTTCTTCTAAATGCTTATAATGCTAAAAAGCAAGAGTATAAAGATCTCGTAAATAAAACGAAAAAATTATTCTACGAAAATAAAATTATTAATTCCAGTAACAAGAGTAAGACTGCGTGGAATGTGATTAATCAAATAACTAATTCATCAAATAATGATTCTAAGTTTTTAACTCTGCATGATGGAGGTGGTAATGTCATAACTAATCCTCACTCACTTTGTAAAATGTTTGCCGAAACTTTTTATAATTTTAGCAATATTATGACAGCAACTGTTGATGTTGGACAGGAAATACCATCAGTTAGTGGGGGATTCTACCTTAATCCTACCGATGAAAATGAAATTGAGCGTATTTTATTTGAGACAGGTAATAAGCATTCTTCTGGTATGGACGGTGTGCCTTGCTTCGTTCTGAGGTCTGTCGCACCATATATATCTAGACCACTAGTTGATATAATGAACAATTGTCTTGTAACGGGTATCTTCCCGGACAAATTAAAAATTAGCAAGGTAATACCGGTATATAAGAAGGGAAACAAGTTCCATGCCAGCAATTACAGACCTATTGCTATTCAAAATGCAATTGCAAAAATTTTTGAAAAAATTATTAATAACAGACTTGTTAATTATCTTAGGGATAGGAACATTGCTTCAGAACATCAGTTTGGATATGTGCAGGAGAGATCAACTTGCTGCAATGCTATATATCATGGCCTGGATCATATATATCGAGAGATGGACAAAGGAAACAGTGTAATTGGCTTGTTTTTCGATCTAAGTAAAGCATTCGATACAGTGAATTACGATATTTTGTTGTCAAAAATGGGGAAGTATGGGATACGTGGTACTCCTTTTGACTTGTTCAAATCATATCTTACCAACAGGCAGGGCAGTCATACGTAGCCATTCATGGTTGTTTTGAGGGTTTGACTCGTGAATATTATTCTTCCGGTATAAGTACTTCTTGTGGTGTACCACAGGGGTCTATTATTGGACCTACGCTCTTCCTGTTGTATGTAAACGATTTAAATTTATCACTTTCCCCATGCGTGTTGTCGCAGTATGCTGATGACACTAATTGTATTGTTACTAACACTTCTACTGAGTTAGTATCTGTTGAAGCAAATACAGTTCTCTCCAATATGTCTGTATGGTGTAACAATAATAGTCTCGTGCTAAATGCAGAGAAAACAGGCGTGTTGCAGTTTCGAATAGCAACAAATACAAATAGCAGCCCTTATATTAAATACAAAGGTAAATCTATTCTTGAGAGCGATTATGTAAAATTTTTGGGATTATTTGTGGATTCTCACCTTCGCTTCGAGCAGCATTGCTCTATGCTCCTGAAGAAATTATCTTCTGCATATTTTGGTATGAGAAATTTAAGGACCACTGTAAACATAGATACTCTTCGAATATTTTACTTCTCCTATGTAGAGTCCAGGCTTCGTTATGGAATAATTTTTTGGGGACGTGCAAGGTCCGTTAATCGACTTTTTATATATCAGAAAAAAATTCTAAGATGCATCGTGGGGGTACCAGCTCGAGATTCTTGTCGTCCCATATTTAAGGCACTAAGAATTCTGCCCTTATGGTCGCTGTACTTGTATGAAATATTAATATTTTATAAGCGAAATGAAACTAAATTCGTAAAAAATTCAGACATATACAGTAATATGCTGACACGGTGTAGGAACCAGTTAAATGTACCTCTCCACAGGACTAGTCTCTATGAGCATAGTCCGAATTATACTTGCATCATTTATGTTAATGCTTTACCCGCCGAAATAAGAAATGCGACTACCTTTTACTCATTTAAAAGTCTTGTGAGGTCATATATTCAGACTCACTGTTTTTACAATGCTGACGAATACTTGGCTCGGAGAGTTCCGTAAATGGTTTAGAAATTTTAATTCCCTAATGTAATTGATTTTAATATTTTTATTTAGAACAGATGTATTTTGATTTTACTAGTTTAAAATGTGTAGCTTCAATCTGTCTTATGTATTATTGACAATGTCTATGTTACATATGTAATTTGAGACAGTAAATATATTATTATTATTATTATTATTAATCACAAAAAGAATAAATAAAATATATAACACAGGTACAAAATCAAATAATAACATATACCACACTATACCATATATAAACAATTTAAGCGACACAATAAAACACGAATTAAAAAAATCAGACATTCGCATAACTTTCATACCTACCAACAATAGACATTTATTCACAAATTTAAAAACACCCATTAAACATGGTAATCGAAGTAATGTCGTTTATAAATTAGATTGCAAGGATTGTAATAAATGTTATATCGGACAAACCAAACAATATTTAAAGAAACGAATTTATAACCATCAATACACTGTTACACATAACGTCACCGCTGAAACTGCTTTATCTAAGCACTCTAAAGATAGAACACTAAACACTTTAACCCGCGATAATAAAACTAAATTAAAATAAAATCTACAAAAACAGGTAACCTAAATGTTATGCACGGTCAATCCGATACGCATCATTAATTTCCGATTAACGAAAACAATGACGAATACGGTATAGGGCCATTGTCACAATTCATTACACATGACTTATTTTTATATATTTCTAAACTTTCGGAAATATTTAGAAACTTACAATTGTTTATTTGTCTAATTAATTTAACATTCGTATGATCGATGTTGTGATCTGTTTCAAAAATGTGTTGGGCAACGCTCGATTTCTCAATTCTATTAAATCTAAGATGAGCCATATGCTCTTTGAATCTAGTTGAGACTGCTCTCCTGGTTTGCCCAATATATTTTTGATTACGATCTTTACAATTGATTTCGTAAATACCTGACTTTTCTAGAGGTTGTATTTTATCTTTAGGGTTACCGATGAGACTTCGTAAACTAGTCCCAGAACTGTAAACTTTTCCGAGATCTAGCTCTTTGAAGATTTTACTCAAATCTTTAGTGATAAAGGGAGCGTAAGGGAGGGTCACAACGGGTGAAGCTTTAACATCCTCTCGAAAAGTCGTAGATTCTTTCACAGTTTTCTTATAATTAAACTTCCTAATTAACTTATAGATATGCTGAGGCTGGAAACCATTACACTTGGCCGCATCTGTTATAATTTTAAGCTCTTTCTCATACCTCGCCTTGTTCAAAGGAAAAGTGAGAAGTCTGTGGACCAAAAAATTCAGGCTTGCCATTTTGTGTTGAACACAATGATGGGAGTCTGAAGGAATGTAGCGAAGTGTACTGGTTTCCTTTCTATACACGTCAAACTCTAATCTATTGTTATTTTTAATTACTAAAGTATCTAGAAAGGGTAGCTGACCGTTTTCTTCTCTTTCACAAGTGAACTTTATGGTTTCGAACCGATTATTTAATCTATTGAGAAAATCGTCAATATTACATTTTTTAGTGTCAAATATAGCGAAAATATCATCCACATACCTCAACCAAACCCTAGGAAAGTATTCGCTCTCAGATTCTAAGTCCTTTTCAAAACGGCTCATGAAAAGGTTAGCCAAAAAGGGCGACAGGTTACCCATTGCCGTTCCTTCCAGCTGTTCATAAAAGCCCCGTTGAATTGAAAAATGTTCTGTTTCATACAGATGTCAGTTAAGCGAATATATTCCTGGACACATTGTTGACTCAAACTGTTTTGAAGCAACAAGTCCTCGAGGTATGTCAAGGTGTCTGGAATCGGTACACTAGGAAAGAGAGAACTAACATCAAATGAAATCAATATTTCACCCTCCAGCAACTGAATATTTTGAATTTCTTTAAGAAATTCTAACGAATTTTTTACTGCAAAACTAGGTTGCTGTATTGGCAAATTATTAAATTTATTGGTCAGCCATTTGGAAACCTTATAAGTCGGTGCGTCAATTGCCGTTGAATGAATTCTTTGTTTTTTAGATAATTTTGTTGATAGGCATGGCAATTTATATTTATATTATTAGTAATTTGACACATATTAAATATCAATTTTTTTCCACTGAAGAAGTTATTTAACGAAAATATATTATTATATGTTATGGAATAAATTGGTATTTAATTATTTATTGTTTTATTGACCTCTAAGTGGAAATAAATCAGGAATTAAAAGATAGGTTTATTAGATGATGATCGTTCGACGTTAGTATTTGGCGCCCATTAGAAACAAAATGTAATGTGTACTACAGTCACAACAGTACAACAGTCAAACAATGACGAATATGTAAAAGGAAGCCTTTTCTTCAAAGTGAGATATTTGAATTATATCATTGGACTACATACGTCCAATACATATCTAATTTTATACCCTTCTGCTACCGTGCAATTCACTGTCTTTTGCCGGTGTCAAAAGAATTACTACAATGTTGACTACTTGAAACCTCACAAACTATATATTCAACACATTTCACACATATACATATATATATTAATTACTTCTATTGTTTCGAACAATACAATCGATTAAAATCAACGACGAAATTGATACAAGAAATTAATAAATTACTTTGTACTAGTTTTATACCAGCACAGCTGCAACTCTAACATCACAGATGTCGCGCTCGTATCTACTCTAGACGTGTACGTGGGTTGCTCCAACAAAAAAAATCCAAACATATTTGGAATTCCATCATATTCGAGCGGGGCTTTTATTAAACAGTTACTTTTATGTGTTATTGTAAAACGCGTATAAATTTTTAAGTGAAGTGGCTCGTTTTTTTTTGTTGGAGGGGAAGGGGGCGCCATCGGAGGAGAAGGGGAAAATGTTCGTGACGTAAACCGTATATATACACGACCGCTTTTGTATTCGTTTTTTTTTTCGGGGTCAGTAAAAAAGTCGCTCGTGTTTAAAACAATAAAAGTCATCAACCAATGGGTTCTGTCCGGTGGAATATAAATTAGGGTGGCTAAAATAAATAAAGGGGAGTCGAGATCAATAATTTACAACTGTGTAGAGTTTTATGTTGGTCTCATATGTATACCCAGGCGAAATTACTGGATGGTGGTGTGGTGGTGGTGGTGGTGGTGTTGGTACTGGGCCCCGGTCATTTTTACAATCCAGAAAATTCTCCGGAGATTTTGTTTCGAATAAATGTTCAATGATATAACTGCACTGCCCGGAGAATAATGTCTATTTTTCATGTGACCTCATACTGCTCCGTTTGTGTACACACCCGGTTACATATATATTTACTTACCTTCACGTCCGAGTTTTGCGCTTGTTTCTTGTTTATTTCTGCTAATGCGTTTTGGAATGTTTTATACCAATTTAACGCCGGTACTTAAATATTTGATAATGCGGAAGATAATCTTTATTACAGCATTGTTAACGCGGGTGAAGCTTTAGAATTTTCTTTATGATTTAATTAATCATAAGCAATTATATATATACAGGGTGTTTCCTAATTGAATATCAATATTTTAGTGGACGATTTTTTGGTCCATTTTTGATGATAGATGGAAGAATTCAATCTAGCACATAAGCTGTTCGTGTGTTCTTTCCAGTTTAAACCAGAATCAAATGTTACTCCCAAAAACCGTGCTGATTGCTAGGATTCTGGTCGAAGTAAAACTAAATATTTAAAATTTTTTTCGCGAATTTCAGAGCATCTCTGTATTCTTTTCTATACTTTTTAAAAATATCTTCCGATTCTTTTGTTTTGAGTGAACAAAAGATAATTTTTAAAAGAGACAGTTTTTCTTTCATCTCTTGTAATATATTATCGAACTATTCAGGTACATTAAATGTATTTTTCCCACGATATGTAATTGTGTGAATTTATTAAATGCATCGATTGCAGATGACTTTATCAACATTGGTTCCCAGTCTACTTCCATTAAACTTGTTTAAAAAAATATTTAGCAAAGTAGTAGCAAAGTTACTATAGTTGGGAGATATTTGTAAGGGTTTTCAACTTTCAATCGTATTAGTGCGGCAGGAGTAGCGTAAAATTGTACAGTGACCTTCAAAGGTATCTGGACACGACTAGATAGAGAAATACATTGCTCTCAATACCTTCTTCCAAAGAGCCGCAGGGCCAGCTTACTACTCGCTGAGTGTAATATAGTTTTGCATGTTTTTTGACATTATTGACATTTCCGATAATTTAATTTCCAAAGAAATCCAAACCAATCCGAACGTGATAACTGCAAAAAATAAACTTCGACCGACATTTAGCATTTTAAATTTTTACAGTATTCTAGCAAATTGCTTACGATATTTCTTGGTAGTTTTCACTCTTTTGATTTTCGCGAAACTGTTTGCGATCATTTTAAAAACAAGTCAGATTTAGATACGTCAAATCGCTTGAAGATGACACAATCAAAACACCGTTTATATCTTCTTCGTTATAGGAATTTGCAACAGAATTTTAATGTATTCGAGTTGGAAGCTCACAATCGATTCTGTTTAACGATTTGTTTACAAGGCAGGCAAAACAATCCGTAGCGCAACGGCAATAGATATTAACCACAATAAAATAATAGTTAAAAAATGACAAAGACAAAGATCTCCTTAAGTAGCTTAACACTTATCTCAAGACGTGGACCAACATTCAACGCAATACCCAAACCTTCGATAAGTTCTAATATGAACGCTTTTTTTGGCATTCTACAGCCATTAATTAATCCAAACGGGATATAAATTAGATTGAGACTGTCCCTTTTGAGACTCTCACGGACGTCAAACCTCTCTAATTGATTGATAGACCCTCACGAGGGTATGTGGCGTCAGTGGAACTATGCCATTAGAACACCCACCCGGACAGAATCCGAGTGTCAAAACAAAGAGAGAGAATCTGACGAACACGAGAGCTGTAGAGGGACCACTCGCACTAAGGTATACCTCGTTGCATCAAAGCAAAATTTGAGTTCGAACTAGCGTTCATATTAGGTAGTTCCTTCATCTAACGCAATGCTCAAACCTTCTATCGGAAACGACCTACCAAACCATCAACAATAAGACAAAGATCTCCTTGAGTAACTTAACACTTATCTCAAAACGTGGATCAACATTCAACGCAATACCCAAACGGTCAACAGTAAGACAAAGATCTCCTTAAGTAGCTTAACACTTATCTCAAGACTTGGACCAACATTCAACGCAATATCCAAACCTTCTATCGGAAACGACCTACCAAACCATCAACAATAAGACAAAGATCTCCTTGAGTAACTTAACACTTATCTCAAGACTTGGAACGACATTCAACGCAATACCCAAACGATCAACAGTACGACAAATATCTCCTTAAGTAGCTTAACAGTTATCTGAAGACTTGGACCAACATTCAACGCAATACCCAAACTTCTATCGGAAACGACCTACCGAACCATCAACAATAAGACAAAGATCTCCTTGAGTAACTTAACACTTATCTCAAAACGTGGATCTCTCTCTTTTACCTTCGAGATTCAATAGATACTTACCCCGGAAAACAGAAGGCAAGTAAGTAGTTCGAGGTAGTTCGATAATGTCAAACGCAAGTAAATTTGTAGGCATAAACAGTTATTTAATGAAAATAAAATAAAAATATATGTTGAAGACTGTACGTTGTAAATAATAATAAAAATAAAATTCGTAAATAAATTCCTTAAGTGAGTTGTTAAAATTTAAATATTTTGAAACGGACTATATCTGTATATATCTAGGAACACACTATACCAGTTCCAATCTGCAGACTGTTACCTCACATAAAATTCTTACATGTTTATGTCAATTAAAATTAGTTGGAAATATAATTATACAGATTGAACCATGCAAGTATACTAGGTGGTAAATAATTTAGAAAAATAATAATAATGTACCTCAAGCAAGATATGTCGAGTACTTTACGAAAGCCAAAAATTGTGTGAAACAAATGAATTATATCTACTCAATTTTACCAAAAATAAATTAACAGTTCGGAATTTAAAAAGAAAAGTTACATTTTATAATCATTTAAAGAAACTTTGACATTAACTTACGGTTTACAAAAAAAAAGGAAAATAACTAATTAACTTCAGCAATTTAAGCCGATGGCTTATCCAATGATTAATATAGTGACTCGAATAAAATAAATGAAATAAATGTGACCTGTAGAGATGTCGGAGGGCCTCTTCGGAAGCCTCACAAGGGGTTAAACTTCGTAACTGGAGTTACCTTAAAACTTCGTAACCGTGAAGTTACATTAAACGCTCCTAAAATATGAAAACACAAACGGAAAATTAGAAAAAGCAAAAATGGCGAAACATGTGACTAAGAACTCACCTCTTGGAGCACACACTAAGAAAATCTCGGTTGAAATTATCCATCCGTATTCAACTGAAGCGTTAAAACGAAGGAACGATAGTTCTTAAGAGAATCTAAGAGGTATTTTGTTCCCTTGGGCCAATTAAATCCACTAAACTAGTGATAGTCCTTCCTAGACCAAAAATATTAAGCCACAAGGTTCAACCATAGGTAAGATCTTATACGTGTTGTTCACATCAACGCCGAGAGGGAACAGAGGGAAGTGACTTCAAGGAATTAGACGTTACCACAAGAAATCGTCGAACAGCAGGGAATTATAAAATGAATTAGGGAATTTTTCAAACTAACGGTTGGCTATGCTGAGAAACGAATGCGAAAGACAGAACCTAAATTCAGATAATAACAAATATTTTGACATTTAACCTTCACAAACATATTGAAAATGAATTCGAAGAGAATTACTTATGAAACAGGTAAATATACTTTCAAAACTAAAGGAGTGCCATGAAATACGACCGGAAGAATCCGAGTTAAACTGAATTTACAGGATATTATGAAGATAATCAAGAAGAAATAATTATATTGACAACTTGCAACTCCTTAGTAAAACGAACAAGGGGAAATAATAAGTAAACCACTAACGTATCATGGGAGAAAATTAGCGAAACACATGAAATACATATTTAATGAACTGTTGAGGGAATTAGAAGTCAGATCGAGGCATATCGGAACCTAAAAACTATATATCGCAAGGTAAATGAACATTTTTTATTTCTTCGTTATAAACACATTTTAAGCAAGTTCTTACAATTGTGATTTCTTTTTATAAACGGAGTCACTCCAACTAAGCACCCTCCACACAAAAAAATCACTAGTTATGACTAGTGGATGACAACACAAGTTTTTTAAAAGCCATTTTATAATCCAAAAGGCAGACATACCCATATAACGGTTGGTTGACGTCTATTCATATTTGAGCCAGATCATTAAAGCCAAATAGTGCTCTTGTTCTACTTTCCTAAATATTCTTTGATATGTATAATCTTCAGGAAGAGCTTGAGGGTGTGTGTCATTAGGGTAAATGATCCGGTGGTCATTGCATTCCTTTGCTCTTTTTTGGATTAATCCTGTTCGCATTTTAACAAGACCTGAAGCCTTATTATTCTTTGCTATTTAACTGTATGTTGTACTCCTTCCATTGTTATGCTTGGACCTATTTGACTGTTTTTGAACAATTCTTGTATACATTCTCTACATCTCTCATTTTTTCCTTTTGTGTCGGCAATTATTCGATCGTCTCTGTCTGGGAGAATATTACATTTATTTATAGGCTTTATGCCGGATTTTTGCTTTTGTAACTCCAAACAATATTGTCAGGTCTTGTGTCAAAACACTTTTTAAGTGCAAGCGTTTGGCTGCGCTGTGGTGCACACCCTGTACAAGATGGAATTTTCTAAATTATCCAGCTCATCTTCATCGTATAAAATGTATATGCATTCATATAGCATTAATCTAAATTGTATTTATTATTTTACATCCAGCACGAGCAGAATTCTATTTACTCCATTCTTTCTCCTCTTATTTCAATTCATTTCACATAATACACGCGGCCGTAACGAACCTGCTTCACCGGGGGGAAAAGAAAACAAAAGAAAGAACGCAAAAGATAAATTGAATGATTCTTTATTCGTTTTTCATTATTATACATAGCATCGACTTGCAACAAACTATTCGTTGTTCGCATTAAATAATATACTTACGCCGTGGATATCCCAGCAGGATTGCTATCGCCATCCTCCTCGCTCTATTCAGTCGTTCTTCTTACTAACAGAAGCGCACCATCCTCTCTGTACACGTCATTACCACACAATGACAGATGCGTAGCTCGCGGACACTTCATACTTCACGTTATCTACTACGTACGGGCTGGGAGGATGCCCTGCTAGGAAATACAAAATCTATTAATTATTTCACGTAATTATTCAAAGCGATTGTGACAATGGCGTTGCGGAAGGGGGAATAGGTACATTTTTATCTATCACAGTTGTTGTAGATCGGCGTCTTGCGGTGCTATTTTGTTTAATTTCTGATTCGATGTTATTAGATTTCTAATAGGTTTGGTATTTCGAGTTGATGGCGACGATTATTTTAGTTTATATTTATTGCTACGTTTCTACGTGCACAGTCTGTCCCAGATACAGAGACTGGTCTAAAAAAGCCCAGAAAGCGTTTATCATTCTGATTTTTTAGTCTTGTTGATTCGAAATAGTCTCTTTCTGAGTCAATACAGCGCAGGAAACTTTCAAGACATTTTTCTAAACAATTTTTTATACTTATGGGATGGAATGGCCTTTAGTATGGAGGTCGAAATCTTTTGGATGACCGCGATGATATATCGAAAGGATTTCCTTTCATCGCCAATTTAATCGCACGAAGCCAAATCAGGTGAATGCGATGATCGATAACAATGATACCTTTTTTGGTCAAGAATCCACGTACTATGACGGCTTTGTGTGATGGTGCATTGTAGTGCAACAAGAACCAACTGCCTGGCCCTCGATATTTCAGTCGAACTCATCGAATTCTGTGACGAATTCACTCTGAACAAATCCGAATCGAAAAAAATGGTCATCATTGTCTTGATTTTGCTCTTCTGAAAGCGTCATTTTTTTCTGTTTTGGCTCTTCTGGTGACTTCCATGCCGTACTCTGACGTTTTGTTTTTGGATTGTATTGAAAACGCGACGTTTGGCCACCAGTTACAACGGCTGACATGCTTGCCGGATTCATGTGGGACATTTTTAACATGTCTTTGTAATGCTGAATTCTTCAATCTATTTGGTCGTCTGTCAGAGTGTGTGGCACGAAGCGAGCATAGACCTTCTGTTTACACAAATCTTCGGTGGAAATTCGATAGACTATGCTTTTCGATATTCCAGATTCCTTTGGATTGCTTCGAAGAATTTCTTTGACTTTCTAGATGTTTTTTCATCATATTATATGCTCAAAGACCTTTGCCAACACGGAAAGAACCGAGACCGGACTTGTGAACAGTAGACATTCTTGCCAGATTCTATTCTTGGCGGGAAGCATTGGGTTTGATTGCTAAGTTAAATAGAATTAAAAAGGGATATTCGAAAAGGGAACCACAGGCTTTAATTATATACCGGAGGAATACTGTCTCGGCCAGCAATTTTTCAATTTCAATTTTTTTATAGCATTAGTGACATCCAAAAGAGTGACACTAGATATCAAAAATAAGTTACTCGCGTCTTCCACAATGGTTGCTACTGACGGACCTGAAATAATTCGCAAAGCCAGTGGCTGCCTCTTTAGTGTCAGTGTAATTTTGTTTGTTTAATTAAAAGCCTAAAGTCTAAAAGCATTGGTAAGTCACTCGTTTTCTTCATTGCACTAGCATTAACACACTTAATTTGTATAGCCGAAGTTGTTCCATGTGCCAACGACTGTTATTCTTATATTTTGCATTAAACCTCCTAGTCTTGATTTCAGAAATAATATCTATTAAACCATGTTTATAAACTTGTAAACTTTCTTTCATTTTAATGGTAATTTATCATTATTTTTCAAAGTATTCCTCTTCACACAAAATAAATTCATTACATAATTATAAATTTATCATCAAAGTTCGAAAATATCCTAAGTATTGGTGAAAGATAAAAAAACGGATTATTTTATTCAATTATGTATATAATTAGATACCAAGTGATTAAAAAAAAATATCTTTACAATAAATAAAATGTCTACTACCATCACGAAGAAATAATAATAAAAGGAACATTCAATTCTTCTGTTTTTTCTTTTTCTTCTTCTAAAACTAATTTTAAACAATTTTTAGTAACGTTTAACGCGCTGCCCCCTTCAACAAAATTATAAAAAGAAATTAAAGCGAGTGAGTTGTTTTTTAAAATTATTAAATCATCCATTTTGATTTTTGAAGGAAATCGGACAAAAACTGATTTTCTAAAATTTTTAATAACGTTTAAAATGCACCGCCTCCTTCACCTCAAATAGTGAAAAAATTAACGAAAATGAGACGTATCACATGCCCCAAATTAAACAGAGTAGTGCATGTGACACCTCGTTTAAAATGTCTTGTCGAGTATAATTTTGTTTTAATTTTTTTTTGGTTTAAAAAGAAATATTTTGCGTTTCAAGAAGAACGTTAATTTTGAAAAAATAATGATTTTCTATTTGATTTCTATACGAAATCAAACCAAAACTAATTTTTTAAAATTTTTAATGTTTGAAATGCATCGCCCCCTTTACCTTGAAGATTGAAAAAAACTTATCGAGGATGGAGCATGTGATACCTCATTTAAAACGTCTTATCGAGTATATAATTAATACACATCAATCAAATTTTTTAATTTTTAGAAATGGTTGTTTTGGTATTTGAAAGGGGCATCAATTTTGAAAAAATAGCGATTTTCCAAGATTTTTAAGCGAAGTTAACCCAAAACGATTTTTTTAAATTTTTTAGTAATGTCTGAAGCGCACCGCCCCCCGCACCTCCAAAATTGAAAAAAATATATAATGACGGTGCATGTGATACCTCATTTAAAACGTCTCTTCATAATTATATGTTTTTTTTTTAATTTTTGTTTTGGATTTCGAAAGGGGGAAATTCAAACAAAAGTATTTTTTAATCCGTTTCCTTTTACTGCATATGTAAAAACATGTTTCACATTCTATAATAAAAGTAGGGGTTGCCATTAAAAAAATAAATTCATGACAAATCACCCTGTATATGTTAGTAATTTTCTTTTAAGGAAGTAGCGCAGGAAACATGGTTCTGAATAAAATAATTAACTAGGTACTTTACCAAATGTATTTTAATAAAAATCCATTGAGCAAGCTCTGGTCTTACTTCACTAATATACCGGGTGACTTAAAAAATTGATATACTAAATTTTTTTTTTCAATAGAACTACATTACAAGGTATTCTCGATCTTTCTAGGTTAAGTTGGTAGTTTCTTATTAAAACACGTTAACCATCATGTCGGTTTCCATTTAAATATCTTGGGTATCATTTACCACATTCTTTTTGAACAACTTTTGTTGACATTTTAAAAAGTTTAAGCTTTTATTTTTGGAGAAACGATAATTTTTGGTCAAACCAATATAAATCTTGTAGCATCAGATGGAGTCTTCATTTTGAGCTGAAATCAAATTGGTACCTACCTTTAAAATGTTTAGTGTAAGATGCTTTAGATTCTTCTTAATCATCTCCCAAAAACTAAAAAATACATTCTTTCTAGTAACAGTCGTTTTTGGCACAGAAACATAAGAGATATGATTTAAGAGAAACCTACCAGGTTGATATCCTCAAATGTTTCCCAATCTGTCACATTAACACTTTAGTAATTGTTACCGTCGAACGAAGATGTTTCTTCTGGCAATGAGTTATTTTTTCGTGTATTTATTTAAAAGTCGATGAACTAGTATTATCCAATAAAAAATTAAGTGAGGAAGGTATCTAATCAAATTTATACCCTATGGGGCAACTATGATCCCTAAATAATTTTGTAGGAAACGTTTTGGATTAAATGGCACTATGCCTGTTCAGATGTTCAGAAATTCGACCAATGCTTCTCGTCCATGCCGCCATATAACAAGCTGGATGCTTCCATGAAGAGGTTGGCGGTGACCGGCGATAATGGTGATCCCATTGCTGCAACACTCTTCCGGTCATAAAAGCTTCCATTCCCTAAGAAATATGTCGAGGTCAGGCAAAATCTTGTCAATTCTATCAGATCTTCTCGTAATTCTTCTGGTACTAACTGTTGGATGATTTCTAGTGTTTTGCCGACTGGTATATTCGTGAAGAGAGACCCTACGTCGAAACTAACTAAGATATCGCCATTCTATATGTCGTGCTATCGTGTTGCTAATTGAATTGGCAATCCACAAGTACTGACGATAGGTCCGACAGGGTTTTCTGTTCTGTGGATCTTTGGCAACTCGTACAGTCGTGGTAGTCGACTCTCATCTTATCTACGCGACAACACCCGGAAGACTTCAACATAGTAAACAACGGTCGTGAAAATCTATGCTCAACTACGTTTAGTTCAATTACCAAACAGTGACACTAGATGGTTTGAATAAATGAATTGCAGTTATCCGGTGCTGCCTTGATATCTACATATTTGCAGCAAATTTGAAGTCATACAGTAGTAATAATAAAGAACAATCTTTTACGGTAAAACAATTAATGTTGCTCTTAGTTATCAAAGTATCCCCGTGAACGATAAAAATAAACCTGTCGTGCATACACTTTTCGATACCACTATATTCATACTATGAAAGAACTGCATGTTTTCTTAAAATTATAATAAATTGAAACCGGACATATCCAGCTCGTTTTCAGCCATTGGCCATAATAGCACACCGTGATGTCTGCAAAATTTAATAACACGCACCAATGCTAAAATGAATATTTAAAAAGTATACCTATTAAAGAAGCAACAATACCCAACATGATCCCCATATCGAATTCACGTCTGGGTTTTATTTATTGTTTAGGTGTACATTAACCACTTTAACGACAAGAACTGTAGAAGCAGGTGTAAATACAGAAACAACATCCCGATTCCCTTGCTTGTAGCCCTCAGCCATTGTCGAAGAAATCAACGAGAGTTCAAGCTGGCACGCACCAATCTAATAATATTTATAGCTCTTGTAAAATAGATAATGAAACGTGATTGATGTTATTTTAGGCGCAATTACAGAATTTTAAAACTTAAGGGAATCAGTATTTTTTAATTAAACAATCTATTGGGTTCATTTCGAATCGCAGCTGCGTTGTTGTACCTTTTCAGGTCGGATTTATGTGACCGTGTGTACCATTAGCTTCGATGGCGAAATTAATCAAAACCAAATTTTAGATTGATATCTGCAACATTCTTCATTCTAATACTAATTACTTTGTACGGTGATCTCCCGATTAGGGGAGGTAATTTGAAAAATGTGTAATTTTTACGTGGAAAAATGAGCCATTCGTCATTTTTATGACGATCGGAAGAAAAGGTTAATTCAGGTCATTGTAACAGTATCATTCCGGGAAAATAAACCTCTATAAAAGCAATGATGGTAGTATAACTAAATTAATGATACGACACCTTTGACAACGCATCATTAATATCAATAATAATAGTAGCTAAAAAAATCTATTCTATATCCTTGTAGAATAATTAGGTTTTAAGTTATAGATAACAGGACAATTATACGTTTCCTCTTGTGGGTGAAATAGCGCTTTTCGTGCGCTTTCGTTAAGATGCATTCTAATAAGTTTCAAAAAACGTGGGATAAAGCTTATAAGTGTCAGAAACAGCAACATTTGTTGATACTTGATCAGCTCTGACAAGTGCGACATTCTGCCGGCATGGAAACCGAAGCGTGTCGGAGAAACCGGCCGTCCTTACTGTGAAGCGTACTTTGCCGGTAATGGAAAGCTATTCGCGTTACCTGAGCGAGTTTGAGCGTTGTGGGTATGCACATGGCAGGTGTATTCCTCTGTGAAATCGCGTGTCGGCTCGATCGCACGTCGTGCGTGTTGTACAGACCTTTGAGCGCTTCGAAGCTATACGGCTTCGCTGGCTAACATTGAGGAGCTATAGAGACAAGTTGAGGCAGCATTGTTGGCCATCTCTCCCGCTACCATACAACGACTTATTGGGTCTCATGAATAAAAAATGGAACACGTGTTGACAGGATTATATGCAATATAACTATATATAAAAGAAAAACGATGTGACTTTTACTAAATAATATTTGTTAACCATGAAAGATATTGAAATGATTTTGGTCACATTGCAAGCAAACAAGTACAGCATCTACACGAAATGAAGAAAATTGGCAAACATGTTTCGTTAAAGGAAATTATAGTCCTCTTCGTGATAATATATTCTTGACTATAAATGGTCATTCTATACAAGGATTCAGATTGACAGGAGATGGATTTCGTTTGACGTTTACGTAGCTAACCAAAAAAAAGAAAGATTATATTTCTGATTAAGAAAACATTGATGTGTTATTTCTATCTCTTTCCATATCATACTTTTGGCAAGCTTCTCTGTCAATTTACCATTATCACGTCATAAATGCGGTAAATTCAAATTTCAAACTTTGATATTTTTTCTTGGCATATTTATTAATAATATAAAAAAAAGAAAATACGTAGACACTATAATTTAATGTACACTTTAAGAAAAAAATATAAAAAAAAAATCCAGGACGGCCCCATTTTATATATCAACAAGATAATAGCCCCATTCATACAGCCAGAGTGACCTCAAACTGGATGCAGCAACAGAACATCCAAGTTCTATCTTGGTTTTCACGTAGCCCGGACTTGAACCCCATTGAAAATATGTGGGGTGTGACAGTAAAAAAAATTAATAGAGGTAATAATTTTTGCCCTCAAAATGTAGAACAGTTACGGGAAAGAGTTCAAGGAACATGGATCGAATTATCTCCAAATTATACTGCAGAATTAGTAGCATCAATGCCCAGAAGGTTAAATAATGTTATTGAAAAAAATGGAGCTGTTTCAAAATATTAATTTGTTTACCTTTTTCGTTTTTAAAATAAACATCAAAATTTTCAATTTAATTTAAGAACAGTAATATGGTTGGTCAAAACCAAACTAATTTCAGTTAAAAGACAACACTTTTTAAGGTAATGACTATTGATTATTGAGATAACCATCACATGATTTAGTTTATATAGGATGTACTCGTCATTTTTTTCCAACAGTGTACTTTGCCGGTTAAATGGTAAAAAAAAATCAGTTGTATTTGCTAGAATATTTAGTAAACTCACAAAGATGATTGTGTTAGGTGTGTATGAAATGTTCAAAACTTTCGAACAGTGCTATACTAAGACGTATGTATCAGTAAATTGCAACAAAGATGGAATAGCTCCTTATACGTCTCGAATATACACAATACGTTGTCTTGTACGTGTAAAATACGCACCTGGAACAATGTACTTATTCATCGTGATTGATTAGGAAACATTAAAGAACAGTATTTACAAGTTTTAAGCTCGAGGCGTGGCAGCTGTACTCAATATCGGATTTTTATTAAGCGGCCGACTCTATTTAGCTTGAGTGTACAAGACAACAACAGTATGCCTGTAGTAATATTTCTAAATACGGTTGCAAGAGAGGAAAGCGAATTTTTCACGGTATATTATCTCGTTGCGTTTACTTTCGTAGTATATTCTAGAATAGGAAGATGATTATTATGTCAAGATCGTTATCGTATGGATGTGAGGTCTATTTTAGGAATTCTTTTTCTTCGTCGAGTTTAATTGTTGATATGCTAATGTTACCGGAACACCTTACCAATTAGTTCCCTAATTGCGTGCTTTATTTATTTGGTAACACTTGAGGAATTGTTTACTTATTTAGTCATTATCTTTTTCCTTTCTTTTTTGGTGCATATTTTAGTTTTTTTTATAATAAAGTTTTACATCGATATTATATCATTTTGAAAATTGTTTAATACTCGATATAATATCTTGACACAACAATATGACAGTTCCTCCTAATAAATGTCAAACTTGACATTTACGTACAAGTGGCGCCATCTTTATTGTATAACATTTTATTACATTTTATATAAATATTACATACCTACTATTAAATATACACTTTACTGTAGTAGCTAGTCGACTATTATTATTATTACGAGCAAATACGAATACGAGGAGAACCGACGCTGAGAACACTTACGGTTCACCGCCGAGACTACGAAGCACCATTCTGATTCAATCTCTTCACACGCACGCATACACAGTACCATCCTCAATCATCATCAATATCGTTCGAACGTATTCGAGCGTAAACCGCATTTTATACATCAGTAATTGACGCGTAATTTTATTGTTAACTTTTTGAACGGTTGCGGCTATCGGAACAAGATAGGAGGATGACGAGGATTGCGTTTTCGTGAGCAGTTGCGTTCGTCGGAGTGCATGCCCCATGCCTTTCGTCTAATTCGATAACCGTTTAATGTAACTACGTGTATTTGGACGGCTGCTATTATTATTACTGTTATTACGACAATAGAACTTCGATCGGAAAGGTTATTCGGTTAAGCAGGTACTATATTCAGACTGTGGGTGGTCCTTTTCGGGATTAATTGCATTTTCTATCTAATCTAACTGCAAGATTGACACTTTAGAGTTAGATAATTGCGCTTTTGTATTGTTCAAATATTTATCTACCCATTTTGGGGGGTAAAAATTTTTACCGAAACGTCTTTTAGTACAGTTTTAAAGTAACAAAATGGAATATAAGACTATACAGGAGGTTATTGGGCTGTTATGAATTATTTCTACGACTACCAGGCTATTATAAATGGGCGGAATAGCTTCGGTACTCTTGTTAAACGATTTAGTGTCACCAGGTTCTCTCTAAATGATAAATTGGAAATTGGTTAACGTTTTATAACAATAAGGTTCAATTCTACCAAGGGTAACCTTGTCACAATAAGTACCCTAATATTCCATACGTTTTTAGTTATTAATGGTTTTATTGCATACAGATGTTTATCCATAACGAAATGATTTACTTGGGATTTTTTTTAATAATAATACTCAGATCTCACACAGATCTCCACTCATAGTTAGAAGGATTCTTATTCCATGACAAATTATTAGACTATTCAATACTATTCAGAAAGAAACACATTTTTAGGTACCCTATCAGACATTACTTTGAGCATTGTTGGGTCCATAGTGGGCCTAGTCTGATAGACTTTATACAGGGTGTTTAAAAAAGATACGGCAATATTAAAGGGGGTGATTGCCCAGGTTATTTTATACAAAAAAGTTCCTATAATCCGCAAATGCTTCGTTACCGATCTACTAGCGTGTTGAAGTTTAATTAAAAAAAAAAAACAGTAAAAATTAGATTTTTCCAAAACGACTTGGGATATCATAATGAAATTTTAGGCGTGTTAATAGCTGTGGGAGACACATACTTTGCAATACAACACTATGTTTTAGTCGTACCAGTGGCGCGTATTGGCACGTGACAGCCTATTTTTTAAGAAAAAATAGGACGCCGCTGATTTCTCTAAAATTAAAAATATGTTTTTATTCTTTGTTCAATTGTGAAGAAAAAAGCTCTCATAACTTTTTATCGTACGACGTACTGTTTTTTAGTAAAAAGAAAATTTTAGTGCATGTCCATTTATTACAGAAATTTTTTTTAAAGAACAAGGTTTTTTTTTTCAAGGGCAAAAACAAATATTTTAGCAAACCAACAATTTTACCAACCAAAAATGACAAAAACTGTGCTAAGTGACCACCTCGAGCTCGGATGCAAGAATCCAATGACTGGCGAACTCTCTCAAAAACACCAGGATCGGTTTTAATTGAGTTGCACCCAGCAATAATTCGATTTCTTAAGTCTTCTACGTTTTCCAATGGAGTAGTGTACACCAAGGACTTCAAATGGCCCCAGAGGAAAAAATCCAGGGGCTTTAAGTCCGGAGATCGTGCAGGCCATAAGTGAGGTCCACCTCGGCCAATCCAGCGATCTCCTTATGCTTGTGTTAAGAAATCACGAGCTACTTGACTAAAGTGGGCTGGTGCGTCATCGTGCATACTTATACCACATTGCATCTCTAATTGCTAATGGTACGTCCTCCAAAAATCCAGGAAGCGTGTTTTTCAAAAAGTTTCGATACACCTCTCCGGTAAGTTTCCCTGGTAAAGATACCGGTCCAATTAGGCAGTCACCCACAATACCTAACCAAACGTTCAAAGAAAACTGATGTTGAAAACGATCATCAACAACTTCATGTGGATTTTCGTCACACCATACATGGTTATTATGGAAATTGCGTATTGAATTTCTTGAAAAATTCGCTTTATCCGTGAACAGAATCATCGTCAGGAATTGAGGAATTTGAACCATTTTGTGCAAACGCCATTGACAGAATGCAATGCGAGGAGGAAAATCAGCAGGAAGAAGTGTTTGAACGCGTTGTATATGGAATGGATACAACAAATTTTCCTTCAGAATGTGGCAAATAGTCCAATTACTTACATCCAAAGCATCAGCAATTTTTCGAGTAGAAGTACCTTGATCTTCTTCAATCATGTCTAGCACATCCTTTTCCAGCTCTACCGTTCTTGCTGTCCTTGGCCCTCCTGCTCCTCCATTTCGTCTTAATGTGTCTGTTTCATAAAGACGCCGATGAATACTTTCGAAAGTTTTTCTATCAGGAGCAATACGACCAGGAAATCTTTCAGTTTACAACCGCCTAGCTTTTGATGCATTGCCATCAGCAAGTCCATAAATGTAGTGCACGTTGGTCATCTCGGCATTCGTATAGCGATTCATGATAAGGAACTTCAACAAATTCGACACATACAAAATTATTAATCACGAGCCTCATTCAATATGTCAGTGAATAAAACAGGACTGTTTAATAGTATATTACATTACTAGGAGTAGAAAGCTGTCATTTTTGTGTCGAGCCCAAACGTTTGCTGTCGAGGCGATAGCCGAGACAGTGCAAATTGGGCGATTGGGCAACCAGGTGACGGATTCGTGGTATAGGAGCTATAGTCCGTTGGATTCAATATTCTCGTTGCTGTAGCTCGTTTATTTGATATGGATTCATCTAGGTACCCTTCAGCAACACTAGTGCATTTCGTAAATATTTTACACTTGTCAAATAATCGTTCAGTCACTTTAAAGAGCTGTGATTGGTCGGTATAGACTCATTATTTTACTAGTAAAATAATGAGTCTATTGTTGTACTAGTAACAAAATGCATTATTTCAAAGGGATGTGTACAGTAACAAAATGATCATATTTTGTTACGTTTGAAGAAAAAATTTTTTTGTACGCATGATAAATGGATATACACTAAAATTTTTTTTTTTAACTAAAAAACGGTACGTCGTACGATAAAAAGTTAAGAGAGCTTTTTTCTTCACAATTGAAAAAGAATAAAAACATATTTTTATTTTTAGAGAAATCAGCGCCGTCCTATTTTTTTCTTGAAAAATAGCCTGTGACGTGCCAATACGCGCGCGATTGGTACGACTGAAACATCGTTTTGTATTGCAAAGTATGTGTCTCCCACAGCTATTAACATGCCTAAAATTTCATTATGATATACTAAGTCGTTTTGGAGAAATCTAATTTTTATTGTTTTTTTTTTAAATTAAACTTCAACACGCTGTAGATCGGTAACCAAGAGTTTGCGGACCTATGTTTATAGGAACTTTTTTGTATAAAATGACCTGGGCAATCACCACCTTTAATATTGCCGCATCTTGGTTAAATACCCTGTATATTGTATAAAATAATCAAATATAAATAAACGTTGATTGAAAAATTAAAGAAAAATTAAAAACTGTATATGCTGAATAATGAGCAGAGTTCTTTTACCAAGGACTTTTGTAGTGACCCATCTACTAACTTTTAGGAATGTTAAATCTGGTACCATTTCTTCTGAATTACAATTATGTTTTCGTTATCACTTGATAAACTAATTTGTGTTTGTCGTTTTGTAACTGAAATCGATTTCCGATCATTTGTTGTAACGTTTTTACGAGGTTGAACATTGTGAAGTTAGCTTCTTCTGTTTTTCTTGTCCAAAATGGTGCACTTTTCTCGTATATCTTCTGGGTTGAATGGGTGAATACCACATTTCCAAAATTCGTATCGTATAGATTGCTTCCAAATGCGTCTCATAAGTAAAGCGAGAAAACAATATCTGGTTAACCTAGTGCGATTATCTGTTTTCATCTTCCATTGCTCGAGAAGAGATCGTCAGACTCTCTTTGGAGGAGCAAAAAAATGCAACATCGACGAATACAACAAGTGAAAATCGAGTTCATAAGTTATTCCAATTATAAATTTTCGTTGGAAACAATAATTTTCAAAGGCCAGTCTTAAAAACAGTTGACATCAAATCAACCTGAGGATGATAGGTTATAAAGAACACCAAGATGCCTGCATACATACGGGCTTGAGAGTGTACCTTTAGCAGTGACAGCAAGCGCAAATGATCACATTTTTGAGATGGCCTATCAGATCAGATAATTTTATTTGTATTTATTGTTGCAATTGCTCTTTGCAAGTCATCATCTGTGTGCTTCTACAGTACTTTCTCATCATCTTTTCATAATTGTTATTAACGAAATGCCTCAACAAGTTCTATCAGAGAAACTTCTGTTTGCGGATGATCTAAAATTTTATCGTTCCATTAACGACCGCAATAAATGTGAAATTCTGCAGTATGACTTGGAAAGCATGCGATCAAAATAATCTGCCGTTGAATCCGGAAAAAATGTAAAGTTACGAGTTTTACCAAGAAAATTAATTCACTTCCTTTTCAACATCACCTTGCGAATGATATACCTCGAGTTAATACCACTAAGGATCTAGGTGTGTTGTTTGATTGCAAACTTTCATTTGCCGAGCATCTTGCAAATACTCCACTGAAAGCCCACAACAACTTCTTGGCTTTATAATCAGGTACTGCAGATCCTTTGGCAACACAGATATGATATAAATAAGATGAATATCGAAGGTTTCCACGATCCAAGTTTCTACTATGGAGACTTCCACGTATTGGACGCCTCGCTAAATTTTACAATAATTCCGATACAAACTTTGCCACCCCTGAATTTGAAAGAACGCCAAAATAGTTTTTAGTTAATTGTGGTAAAGTGTACACAAATTTTGTCACCATCTTCCATTTTCTTTCGTCTCGTTTTAGCTAATAATTTTAGTTAACTTTAGTTTCATAAATTGTGCCAAAGAACAGTAGTGCCGAATTTCAAGTAAATTTGACCATAAAAATGCTATTTTGATTTATGGTTGATTATGGTTTTGGAAAGCACTTCAAGACTATGTACGTGATTGGTCTGCCAGTGTAGATTTGTGATTCTATGCAGGTCCACAAAAAATAGTCACAGGGTGCCATCTTGGTCTGCTTTACATCCCCAGGAATTGAAACAAAGCGTTAACATGTAGCAAGATGTTAATTCCACATTTAGACAATATCTACAGAAATATAATCTGTCTTTGACAGCTGTGTTAGTCACGGATAATGCACATCCTATCGAGTTGGAAATCGTTTTAGAGAAACAGATCAGCGTTCTCTGATAGTTTAATTTTTACTTTCCAATACAACTAAGTCATGTTTTGGCATTGAGGGAATTCTGAAAGGACTATTTTAATATGCTTCATTGTATTATCGCCACTGTTAAGGTTTGGCGTGAGGTCTTTTGCGGAAGCATCTGCCTGGAATAGTGCAAAATAATGTGTAACTCTGGAAAAATCTATGGACCTGGAACTTATTAGTGAAGATGTTTAAAAGCTTGTGGAGAACTCCAAAAGAAGCTACTGGAAGTGGAGGTTGGAGAAATGAACTCAAGCGAGAATGGAGGAAAGGAGGAAGCTGCGATGGGACTGTCAAAAGAAATGTGCATTAAAGGGGATGAAGTACAAAATTTCGTAATAAAGAACTTTCTAAATCCCGCCGAAAAAATGCTTCTTTCAGTGATTCCATTATCTGAACATGAAAAAATATTGTTGGCCGTGCAAATTGAAATCAATACATCTAAGTTGTATCGTATACAAAACCAACATAGTTTGTGAAGAAATAAGTCTTGCCGATGCTTTTTAGATAATCGCTACGCAGTAGTTTTTTTTTAAATAGCTTCTAACATTACGAAAACACAAACATCAAAAAGACATCTGCCAATAACATCACAATCTAAAGTCGTGTTATACACAGTACCATCCCTTCAATCAACCCATCAATAATAACCGTTCCTCCATTTTCTCGTACATCATTCACTTAACACGATTTTACGGGACGCATAGTCACCCCAATACCCCTTTTCGAAAAACAGCGTTTACCGAAGAAGATTTTCATCAAACAAGATTGTACACAACAGTTCTACTACAACGATCCACTCTCTCCTATATGTAGGTTGTCGTGTGTTATGGCGCCCTCTCACACGCGTAAAATGGCATTTAACCTCCCATTTCCTGTCGACATTTCCATCTGAATACGGCCTGAAAGAGATTGCGGCGGCGACGGCGGTCGTAGGGGTGGCGTTTCGCAGCCGCCTCTTCTCCACCCCGGTATCTCGTGCTACACGTCACAATCGTCGGCTATATAACCACCCTTGAATACCGGCTGCGGCGCGACCGCAACGTGAATTTGTCAAAATAAAGGGGGGAAAGCTATATATAGGGAAGACGACGCTCGTTTAGACTGCGGTGCTTTCAAGCGGCTGGGTAGCGACAGATAAAAAAATGATAGTGGGAAACGACCTAGGTATCATTGGAGCATGTTGGGGTATTCTCTGTACCGTTGGGGTTCTTGTGGTGAAGAATTTTGTTGTATGATAATGATTGTTATTATGATTATACATTTTGTAGCAAGAAATAAGAAATAAATATAAAGAACTTGTAGTGGAAAGTATAAAGAAACTGAAATGGATACTACTAGAAGGATAACTTTGCATTAACATCAAACAGCAGACACACAATACATTAAAGGTATGATAAATAAAGCAAACAATAGCAGCAGGTGAGATTTTGGGATATTGTTGAAGAGAGCAATATCTTGAACAAAAGATTATTATTACCTTACTACTCGTAGAGCTTTTGCTGCGCTAAGCTTGGGATAATTGCTCCTTTAGTCTCTTATTCTTTAGGATGCGTGCGATTCCTAGGGCCACGTTGGTGTTGGTGTAAGGTGTCCGTCTCATTTGGTGGCTTGATTCTGGCAGGGGTTGCTGCGCCATTTGTAGGACGAGTCTGGTCGTTATTCGCAAAGGGGCCTGTCCAAATCCAAATCTGCTAGATGTTGAATTAAGAGGTTCTTCGATCAACGTTCTTCTGGCCAGCGCCAGCGCTTTCTCCGTTAATATCGGAAACTGTAGCTCTCTGTGTATTTGTGTGTTACTAACAATCCAGGATGCCGCAACGATCATGTGCAGCACCTGATTTTGCTGGAGAAACGAGGACATACGAGTACGTCACTCGCAGGAGCTGAGAGATGACAATCGAAAAAGTAGTACCCGACTATCAACTTGGTATCGAGCGTTATGCCCAGATTGGTCACATGGGGTTTCCATCTTGTATTACAATGGTAGTAGGGGGAGGTTTTCGCTTATGCATAAAGCGTAAGACTTGACATTTCAAAGGGTTAATTTTTAATCTCCACTTCGTCGACCATTCCATAACTGCGTTGAGTGAGCTGTGTAGCCGCTGACAGACTAATGCATCATTTCGCGAAGTTGTAAAGAACGCGCGTAAAGAATCCGCATATATGACTAAGTTAGTATGCAGTGATCGTAGAATATTGGACGTGAATAATAAAGAGTTTAGGTCCCAGAAGGGAGTCTTGAATAACACCTGCACGTATAGGCCTGGGGATTGACAACTCGTCAAGCCTCTTGATCCTAAATGTTCTACCAGAAAGGTAGAACTGTACGAGGGCTGTTAGTTCCGGGTTGATACCCAGACGTTGCATCTTAAATAACAAGCCATCGTGCCTTACTCTCCGGGTTGATGCCCAGATGTTGCATCTTAAATAACAAATCGTGCTGCCACACTCTTTAGGTTGACACCCAAACGTTGCATCTTAAGTAACAAGCCATCTGGTCACACTCTCCGCGTTCATACCCAGACGTTGCATTCTAAATAACAAGCCGTCGTGGCACACTGAGTTGAAGACGTGGGCAAAATCCAAAAACACCGCACCAGTCGAATGTCGGAGCGCCAGAACATTCTGTACCTCCTCCCTCAGTCGGAGGAGTCGGAAGTCGGTCGATAAGTCCTTTCGGAAGTCGAACTGCTCATCAGGCAGGTAGTCACCTTTACTGATGGCGTTGCTTAGCCTATCAAGGATTATGGCCTCGGCAATTTTCGATAGATTAGACAGGAGGTTGGTTGGCCTGTAACTAGACGAGAGTAACAGACTTTTGCGGGCACCAAGCAAGACAATCGGGACATCGATAGCGTTATTCGGCAATTGTTTTAGAGCGGTGTTTGCGACACCATCGACTCCTGGAGCCTTACCGTGCCTCAGGGTACTAATATGACTCTGTACTTCTTCCTGACCCACAGCAGGAAGCGGTTCACTACGTTCAACAGGAATATTCTGAACAGCGAGGCCGATATCATGGTGTAAAGAGCCGTATTGAGGTTGGCTCTCGACACCAGCAGAAATGTTCTCCAGATTTTCTGAGATAACCTGGACCTTATCCTACGTGGAATGTTCAACATCTCTCACGCCCTGAAGCGGGCAAAAGGGAGCCTTTTGAAATACAAATAAGCAAATAGAAAGCACTTGCACTTTCTTATTTCTTGGGCTAAAATGACAGCCTTTTTTTGTGAGCCTTTTTTTCTCTATTTTCCTTAAATGTGGATTTGGAATTTTCTGTATAAATGCAGAAAGAAAAGTTAGGTTAGATTAGATTAGATTACTGGTGGATCGTTAAGGCATTTCTGCCGCTCTCCACTGCGATCAATGAGATCTATTGTGAATACCTACCCTTAATCTTTTAGTCCCAATTGATCTCCAAACTTCTAAAGAAATTGAGGATCCTCTTGGGGGCTATGACTCTGATGTCAGCCGGTTCTAACTGCGCATGTTCGAGGTGACGGTGCCTTTGTCGGGCTATCGTCACGCAGTCACCCATACGGTGTTCGGTCATTTTACTATGTTACTTACTATTCTTAAGGTGATAAAGCCGTGATAGTGCTAAGGACTCTTTTATTGAGGTCCAGCAGAGATTTAGCTTTAGTGGCTGAAAAAGTAATGAACTTTTTGATTGTCTTAGTCTTGTGATGTTAGTCCAATGGGAGATTTTTTGCATAGTCTCCCACGATTGAAGATGAGCTTTTATGTGGTTTTTGGTAAGGCCACCAAACGGTTCTGGTCCAATAAATCGAGATTCCGTGCCTTTCTTTCTAAGACCGTCGGCAGTCTCGTTCCTTTCGCACCCCCCAGTGTCCTGGTGCCCACATCAGTGTAATTGAGTTTCCAGAATTTTGAGGGTCAGCGCACAGTCCCAGGTTAACCACGACTCAACAGTACATGCCCTTAGAGCATTTAGCGCTGCTTGACTGTCTGAGAAAATGTAAATGCGTGTACCTTGGTAACGTCTTACGTCTTTTCAAACATTCATGGGCACATTGTTTAATGGCATGTATTTCTGCCTGAAAAATTGTTGGGCTTGTACCCAAGGCCACTGGAACATTGCATTTCTGCCCATAGATACCTATTCCCACTCCTGTGTTTGTTTTGGATCTGTCCCTATACCAGTGTGTGGACAGGACCTGTAGTTTAGGTCCGCCGGACTACCACGTTTGGCGGTCTTGAATAACCACTTCAAACTGTTTTTCAAAGTTAAACCTAGGTGTCATATAGTCTTTTAGTTTTACCAACAAATAGACAACCTATGTACTTTGTAATTATTCTTTAATTTTAAAGATAATCATGAGAAATAACCATTCCTTTTATTCCCAGACGAAAAAATATATTTTTTCACCTAGAAATTGGGGAAGAAAGATGCACGATTACAGCGCTCTCCCAAAACGCGACACTTACGTGAACTAAAAACTGTGACGTATGATGTTGTGTATTATGTCAGTCATGGATGTCAGTTTATGTTATCGAAATCTATTGTATTTGGACGATTTCTTTTTACTTTTTAAATTTTAATTTTGAACTTTTGAAGCCAATTTTTGTCTTGTTTTGACTAAAATGTCTGTACCAGACAAGTATTGTGCAGTGCCAATGTGTAAAAGTTCCACCGTGAAAACTCCTGATAAAAAGTTCATCACAATCCCCAGGGATGTAACAATAAGAAAAAAATGGTTCACTGTCATGAGGAGAGATGTACCTTCGTCAGAGAAGGCTATAGGATATTGCTGTACTGATCATTTTGATGTAAGTACAAGTACCTAACCTATACAAGTAGTATGGTATTAAAATTAGTGTAGGTACCTTTAGACGGTCAGATCAGTTTTCCGTTCAATCTCAGTTTCAGTCGAACTGTCAGTTATCTGTATGTGTAAATACCAAAAACTGTAAGAAAAACTGAAACTTACCATTTCTTTTGAAGAAACTTATGCACGTTTTTATCTTCCACAAAACATTACATAAAATTCCGTTGAAGGAATAGATATTTTCATTGTCCCCCATTTGTTGAATATAACCGTTGATTGAAGAAATACATAAAGATGCGCTACATATGACAGTTGACAGAAATTTCAGATCCTATAGAGGGTTGTCACCTAAGCGCGCGCTGGTCTATAGCTCCTATACTAATGATGTTAGGAATTTCGTTCATATACTAATCTACACTACTTGCAAGACTCTATTTCAGGAAAATATTTTTAAGTATATAAGGTGACCCTAATAAGTGTGAAGATATGGAAGTAATTTTTTTTAATGACACCCCTTGTATTGTGTTGCACATTTCAGTTCATCTCAATGCACTTTATCAATTCCCAAAAAATTATTTCATTACTCCTGGTATTTCCGGAGAAATAAATTAAAAGTCATTAAAATGAAATTTTACGCACTCAAAATAGAAAATAAAAAAAAAACGTAGGAGCAATTTTTTGACTCACGATTTAGTATGGAGTGAGTCGAGAAAGGTCTAAGGTTACTCTCACCTTGTTTACATTTCGTAAATTTTCTACAGGGTTACCAAAATTATGGTCGAACAATGACATATTTCAAACTAATTTTTCTCAGTTTTTTCAAATGGAACACCCTGTATATTTTGTCACCACTTGATGCAGAATTAAAAAAAAATATTTTTTGTAAGTACAACTGTATTTAAATTCTCGACGGTTTTCTAGATATTTATGGAAAACCATTTATTTGGTTTTCCACGGTAAATTTTTGTTAATAGATCAAATCGGTTATGGAAAAAAAAATTACTCGTTGGTATGACAATGTTATTAATTATTGTCGTATTATTCTGACACTCGGCGACATCTTGCACATATCATCTTTCTTTCTTAATAAAAATGAACTATACGATCAACTGATATGATTTACATTCTCGGAGAATGTTTAAAGAATTGTCTTCTAGCATCCAGAGTGTACGGCGAGAGGTTTCCTGATAGAAGGCACCCACAGGAAAGAGCATTTCAAAGATTGATGGATCGATTTAACAGGACTGGGACAGTTAAATATGAAAAACATGACAGAGTAAAGCCCATATTAAATGATGAAAACGAATTTAACATCATTGCAAGTGTTGTTGAAAATCCACATAGGAGTACAGCCGACATTAGTGATTTGCAGCACATAGGTCAAACTTCAGTTAAAAAGATTTTGAAGAAGCATCATTTCCATCCATATCACCTACAACTGAATCAAGCAGGCAAGATTTCGAAAACAGGATAAATTTTTGTAATTGGGGTCTCGCTCGAATTCAAGAAGATGTACGGTTTTTTAATACTGTATTGTTTACCGATGAAGCAACTTTCCACAATAATGGTCATGTGAACAGGCATAATCTACATTATTACGCCAATGTGAATCCAAATTTTAAGAGGGCAGTTGACCGGCAACACAGGTGGAATGTAAACGCCTGGGGAGGTATAATTGGAGACCATATTATAGGACCCCATTTCTTTGATGGACATCTCATATTTTTCAAATATTTTTGGACGAAGACCTTGATAACCTTCTAGAAAATATACCATTAGGGCTGTTAAGAAGAATGTGGTTCCAGTTAGACGGGGCGCCTGCTCATTTCAGTATTCAAGTTCGACATACTTTGAATGAGAAGTTTCCAGGTCGCTGGATTGGAAGACAAGGACCTGTTCCATGGCCGGCAAGGTCACCAGATCTGACCAAAGTTGATTTTTTCCTGTGGGGATACAGATCTGGTCTACCGTATACCACCAACTACACCAGAAAACATGCGGGAAAGAATAAGAGAAGCCTTTGATACAGTTACTCTTTTAATGTTACAAAATACAAATAGGTCTTTAACAAACAGGTTAAATCTGTGTTGACAAGAAAATGGTAGATTGTTTGAATACTTAATTTAATCATGTGTAAAATTCTCTAATGTTATTCATAGTTAAATGTTAATACAAATTTACCGTGGAAAACCAAATAAATGGTTTTCCATAAATATCTAGAAAACCGTCGAGAATTTAAATACAGTTGTACTTACAAAAAATATTTGTTTTTTAATTATGCATCAAGTGGTGAAAAAATATACAGGGTGTTCCATTTGAAAAAAGTGAGAAAAGTTAGTTTGAAATATGTCATTGTTCGACCATAATTTTGGTAACCCTGTAGAAAATTTACGAAATGTAAACAAGGTGAGAGTAACCTTAGACCTTACTCGACTCACTCCATACTAAATCGTGAGTCAAAAAATTGCTCCTACGTTTTTTTTTTATTTTCTATTTTTAGTGCGTAAAATTTCATTTTAATGACTTTTAATTTATTTCTCCGGAAATACCAGGAGTAATGAAATAATTTTTTGGGAATTGATAAAGTGCATTGCAAGTATAGGAGCTATAGACCAGCACGCATCTTTATGTATTCCTTCAATCAACGATATAACCTACAAATTAGACCGGTAACGTTTAATGAGTTTCTACGCAGCGTTTTGGTCACGTGGCTTCCTCGGGCATCTTTCAACTCAAAAAAATCTCGAAAACCACAAGTCTTTGAAAAAATAATTTCTGTTTCATTTACCGGCGATCTCAATCCTTTATCAAATGTTTAATTCCTGTTAACTTTTGAGAAATCTAGGTTGTCTATTTTGTTTTTGTGATACTAATTAGTAGTAGATTTGCTCCTGCTAGTTTTATGGGGATCATTTAATCATAATGTATAATTACAGGAGCAATTAACCGAAATTACCTATAACCTCATGGCTATCATGGCTGTCTGATTTAATTGCTTCAGAATCTTCCACACAAACTACGAATCGTCGGTGTGTTCAAATTTAATTGACAGCATTACCAGGAAATATTCGTGACCTGTAGCGCATATAAAAATAATCCATGTATCATAAGTTATTTCAATCTACAGTACACATAAAGAATGATCTAACCTAGGTACAGAAAATTGTTCTTATTACATATAGACAAGGTGACGCCATATTGCCAATAAATCTAAACTCCTTAACCTCGAGGTCCGCTATATACACCGTCTAATAATACATTTCTAGACGGAATCAATAACACTCTGTACATATTATAAATCGATAAACTGTAAACATACAGTAAGAGAGAGTCCCTATATACATACATAAAGCAGGCGAAACTTATCTGATGTAATTCCCCGTCTCTCGGACACGAAATATAATATTATTAGAAATATCGCTTAGCCTCGGAGGGCATTAATATTATTAGGCAACAAGAAAATAATTGAATATCCAACTTCTATAATTTAATACGAAATGCACGGAGGTAGAAGACCGCCTTATATACACTACCACCCGGCTCTAACTAATAATAATGTATAGGTACCCGCGATGTCGGCAACAATATCGTCTTTTTTTCTCCTCTTTATTTTCCGATCTTTTCTTTGCTTTTTCAAATATTATTACACTCTCTATTCAACTCTCTGGATATGGCAAGCCCACAGTCTCCCGGGATCATTGTCTAAATTACAGTAATCATTTTAGTTACGGCATAGAAAACGACGCGACATATACACGAAGAAGAGATATAATATATCGTACGTATTCATTCAATTTCAATATCTAATCCGGTCGAATTTGAATTTTAAACATTTAAATTTTAAATATGCACGATTTAAATTTAAAATGTTCCCCTGGTGCGTCGGTCGTCCTGGACTCCGAACTGGGTCAACTATTTAATTATTTTAAACCCGGTCCGTTTTTATTTTGTAATTCTGATTTAGAATATGGAATCGAATGTATAAGACGGGTAGTATTATACTACTTATACGAGATGCTATCGGAATAACGAATGCTTCTGTCTAAGAATACTTTTGTAACGCGTATTACCATCATGCATGGGTGAAGGCAGATGAATAAAACGTAGAGGAAACCGTCTCGATGGGAAACGGTGCTGTATAAATCAAAATGTTTTTGTTTTACGTATTATCACATAACGACCAGATCTTATACTAGCGTATAATGCTTGAATGCAAACGGATACAATGTTAAATTATAAATACAGTACAATTCCGGTATTTCGCCGCCCTATAATTTGTAAACCCCGTTTATTCGTAATATATTGGCTATCGCCTAAAAATACAACACGTAATTACTACTACTACTACTACAGAAAAAGTAAACCGCGTATAGGTGAAGCCGAGCGCGGTCTATCGCAAATAGTAAACCGCGTATAATCGAAACCGCGTAAAAAAATACCGTGTAAATTGAGGGTCTACTGTACATGTTATCATGGTTTAATTTTTCCATTTTGTAAATTCTATAAAGAGAAAAATCAAAACGAAAAAACTGTACTTAGTCCCTTTCTGCAATAAACTGCATTTTGCTTAGTGTTTTTTTATTTCTTATTCTCACATGTACGTAGGGATTGAAATTCATTTTGATTAAAATAAATATGAATATTATGAAGAAAATATTTCAAATATTTTAATTCAAAAAGAAAACATTATTAATTGTAAATACAAAATTTTTTTTTCTATTCTGGGGCATTTCAGTTCTCTTCAATGTAGGGGAGGATTTTCCTGAAACATCCAATCTCCCTTATTAACCCATTAGTGCATAGAGATAGGAAATCAAATAAAATCCAAGTAAATTTGTAATCATATATTAAATTATGCAAATAAGCACTTATAATATATACGATGGAAAAAATATATCCAAATTTTAGAGTTACACCCCATCCGATATATCGGATTGTATGGGATATTTTTACTTTTTATTAAAATGTATGATAGTTTCGAAAACATTGTTTTGGATGCAAACCAATATTGCATTTACTGCATATAAACTTAGCTTTACCCCCACAAAACCTGCACAATTTTTCTGTCGTTACATATTCGGGCCAGTGGTTTCTACCATCGTATCGTTGATCTGATAATAGCGCAGGGAGAGCTCTACGTCTGTGGGAAGATGTGCCGTAAGTCGACAAAAGAGTTGTTGCAATAGATCTTCTGAAATTTAGTAAATTTGAGAATTCCTTATTATCTGGATTTACTTTTCTCATTAGCAACCATGCATTTGTCACGGAAGCGTCTAATAAGTAGCAAAAGATTGGCCACCACCATTTCTTTTGTCGCATTCTGGTTCGGTAAACAGCTATTAGTTGATCCATTTTGTCAACTCCTCCCATAAAAGCGTTATAATCTGCGAAAACTTTGGGCTGATCGACTAGAATCTTACCTTTCCTTTGTTTTGACCAGCGCGTACATTTTGTGTCTTCAAGATCAGTAAAATTAGTAACGCATGTTACAACTTTATTGTCGTTCCAACGTACGAGACAAATTTTATTGTTATCCGAAATTCTATAGTCATAAGCACCACGTCTTTCCTTTTCCATGTCTTTATCCGATTTTAGAGGGCAACGAGCAGTTCTCCTATTTTGAATAGTTTCTGTCGCGCAATAGCCCTGGTCACTAAGATGCAAAACAAGAGGAACAGAAGAAAAATAATTATCAAAATATATTTTGAATCCATTATTTGCAGGAATCTGTGCAGATTCTATAAGAGAAACCACTACATCACCTCCTATTCCAAACTTTTTTTCGACATCAGATTTGCCTGTATAAATTTCAAACGCAATCATATATCCCGTGCTAGAACAGATTGCCCAGTTCTTGAACCCAAATCTTATTGGCTTTCCCCGAATGAATTGCTTTGCATAGTGACGTCCATAATAGGGAATCATGGATTCATCAACACAAAGATGTTCTTCTAATCCACCATGATACAAAAAATTCTTATTTAGTTGAGATATAAGAGGCCTAAGTTTATAGAGACGATCATTACTGTCGACAGCATCATTATTATTGAAATGTATATGAACGCAAAATTTGTTCAAACCGATTCAGTCTTATGCTATTTTGAAGTATTTTCGCAACATCTTCACATCCCGACCAAAAAAGTCTTTTATTTGGGTATTTTGCATAACCCGATAATAGCATCGCGCCTAGAATAACATATAATTCATCTAAAGTCATATTGAGATTAGTGTTTTTCTGAGATGCATATAAATTAGATTCATATAGTGTATGATTTAGAAGTTCGTCAGAAAAAAATAATTTTAGAAATTCCAGTGGTGTTTGAGCTGCTTTGGCTACATCCGAAATGGGTTTCTCGATGCATGTTTTATTTATGGTAAAACAAGGCTTAGCCTTTGTCCAAGATAATTGGCGCGATAGGTTCGTTTTAGCTGTACTTCTAGCTGATGCTTGATTGTTCAAGTTCGGACGAACGTATTTACATAGAGGCTCTTCGTCACTTGTATCGAAATCATCATCTTCGGTTAGATTATTTCTAGTGTCCACTGCATTCCTGCTATGTACAATAACTTCACACTGAGTTTGTAGCATCTTGGGCCCCAGGTGATTGACGTTACCTTCGTGGTCATCATCACTACCGTCACTATCACAATCAGTATCTTCTCCATCCTGGGAGGTACTACGTACATGTCTATTGAATCGGAGAAATCGTCCTTGTCTACCTCATCTAATAGCTCAGCCAGTGATAATCTGCAATTTTATATTGAAACATATTTGTCATTTGAATGCATATAATCCGTTATATCGGATGAGCAAAAATAAAATTGTGTAGATTTGACTGAATACTACATGTTTCAGAGATTATCTAGTACACAATATCAATAATGTCAAGTGAACAAATAGAAAGAGTGATAATTCAATTTTATTTCGTTTTCATAGAAATTACGTTTATTTTACTTACCCCTTACCACCAGCACTGTAGAGTGAAGGATCCATGTTACACAAATACACAAAACTAAAACATAAACTTAGTTGTTGGCAGGGCTTTTGCAATTTTATTATAAGAAAGTAGGTTGTACAAAACAAACAACAAAATCTTAAATGTTGAGGTTACGTATTATATTGTATACAAGTGTCAAATGTATGCATCCGATATATCGGATGATATGCACTAATGGGTTCATGGGAATTTTTTCAGAAGTTTTTAGCATGTGCAGTTGAAAAGTGTGAGATGTAAATCAATTAACATATTTTGACGCCACAACGTACACAGGTATTTTCATGGAGAAAATAATGAAAATGAGATATTGAAAATGATTGTCTATTAGTTAGAGTCAGAGATTTTCTGTAATAATTGGGCCACCAATCCTTGAAATTGAGTATGTCCTCAGACGAAGTTTCATTTATCGTAAATTTGGTGTTAGAACTTGAAGCAGCAATAATTTCTGGGTAACTGTGGATAGAGTAGATTCTGTCGTGCTTCTTGAGACATCTTTTGACCACTCCAAAATCTCGATCATTTGGTATAAGAAATGAGTGACCACTTACGGGAGAAATTTGTTCCACCTTCTGAAATCTATTGGTCTCAACTAGAGCCACACATAATTTAGTGTGGTTACAAGATGTAGGAAAAAATATTGATCCTATCTTTCCGCTTACCCCTCTAAAATGCGCCAATAGGCTAGAAAATGTGATTAGCAACGTTTCAGCTCAATCTGATAATATTAACACGTGCTGCATTGAGTTTAAAATTATGAAAAACAGTGGTTTCTCAAAAGATATCCTAGTTTTTTGTCTTTAAAATCGAAATCGTTTTTACTGAGAATGTAGCTCGAGTGTTATTTGATAGAAAATTTCATTCTTTAATTTTCTTTTTTCTTTTAATTTTTTTGCTAAGTCTGATAGATTTAGTGGCATTCAGCACTTCCAGTTCAGGTTGTAGTGAATATTCTCAAATGTAAATTTCCATGCACAGGTTAAAGAACTGTTTCAAATATACAGGATGTTTCATAATAAATGCGCAGGACTTCAGGATGTGATAGTTTGTCTAAAAATGTGAAAAAAAGTTTCTATCAACTTACCTTCTAAAATGCACCATTTTCGAGATACAGGGTGTTAAAAAAAATCGTTTTTTGGAAATATCGCTAAGTTGTGTGCGAGAAAAACGAATTATTTTTAATTAAATTTCAACACCCTATATCTCGAAAATGGTGCATTGTAGAGGGTAAGTTGATAGAAACTATTTTTCAAATTTTTTGACAAGGTATCACATCTTGAAGTCCTGGGCATTTATTATGAAACACCCTATATATTATTAATTCTATTGTTGAATAGAATTGTATATCATAACATTATAGTTATAAAAAATGACATTTTATGGTGGTAATGGCTTACATACTGTAGCTTCTGAAGAGTCCGGAAAAAGATGCCTACATTCAGATACAACTTGTAATAAAAACTGTAGTTGTTCTTCATCTTTTGTCAAGGATGTGTCTTGGATTAATTTTACTCCTCTCTCAGTTGTGTCATTAACTATTCTTAAACCGTCCACTATTGGATCAGTTTTTAAAGATTTCAAATCTCTTAAAAAAATTTAGACTCCGAGAAGAAACAAAATAATCAACTTTTTTGTCCAGTAAATGATTAACTTCTTGGAAATTAAGTTTTGCTTTTAGATCCCTGTTATCAGAGTTAACTTCATCGTTTCCTTCTTCGGCCCATAATTTTCTAACCATGCTTGTTTTTACAGTTTCGTCGAAAGTATCATCGAAAAATGAAGAGGCAACTTGCTCCGAATCCATAGATGGTTAATTATTTTAGACAATGCCGTGTCTGCAATTTCTTTATCAATTATTCTATATTGAACTAAAGATTTTAATAATTGTAGGTTTTGGTTGATATATTGATTATAAATAAGCAAATATCTTCAACAGCTTTTCTCTCTAAATCAGTTAATAAAAATGGGTCCCTGAAAAGATACAATATATTTTCAGGCAATGGATGGATGCCCTTTGCCATCCCTCTGGTATGATAAATTAGCCAAAGTTGGATGAATTCTTTATAATCATGGAAGGTGGGTGGGGAGGGGGAGGGGAGAGATGGGAGGGGGAGGGGAATTTTCAATTGTTCAAGAAGATAATTTGAAATTTGTTGCAATGATATATAAATGAATGCATCGAATACTACAGGGTAGAAATAAATACAAGACAGATTTAAAATAAAGAATATACAAAGAAAGGAAAGCCAAACTGATTATGCAGTTCAATGGGGTAACGTGGAGACAGGTAGATGGAAAGGGTCTGGGTAAATCTTATTAGCGTTCCTTGACATATGGGTAAGAGGCGCGTGCCATATTTGGGAACGATAATATTCACACCAGCGAGTAGATTCGGCGCATCGATTGTATTGTGCATTAATTTCAATAAATAGTTGGCGCTGGTGATTTCTCTGCGGTCAGACAGCGAAGTAAAATTATGCCGCGCTAATAGTTCCTCATAATCACAGCCTCGCGGGGGATAGACACCAGAATCCTTGAAAGTTAAATACTTCAGAAACCTTCTCTGCACTCTCTCCAATAGTAAGTTTTGGTAAAGGTAACAAGGATACCAGATTATAGAAGCATACTCGAGCCTCGGACGCACCAAGGTGAAAAAAGTGTTTTCAATGTACTTGAATTCGGAAATGCGCGGCAGGATCTGATTATAAAATTAAGCGAGCGCGAGGCAGAAGAACGTATTGCAGAAATATGATCGGAAAACTGTAGTCGTTGATCAAATAAGACACCCAGGTCTCGTATTTTTGCTTGTCTCGGTATGGCAAGCTGATCAATGGAATACGAAAAGACCAACGACTGGTTTTTTGTAGTATATGTCACCACAGCACACTTGTCAATATTCAGTTTAATCATGTTACGAGTACACCAAATATTAATAGTATCAAGATCTCTTTGCAGGGCTTCACAATCAGATATGGTAGAAATCTTCGTATAAATTTTCAGATCATCCGCATACGCAAGAACTCGGCTATCAAGACTAGTTAATAGGTCGTTAATGTAAATATTAAACAAAAGAGGTCCCAGATTCGATCCCTGAGGAATCCCCGACGAGGCCCGTAAATGTTTTGGAATAAAAGCCGTTGTAGCAGACGTAATTGGTGCGATTATCCAAATAGAAGGCCATGAAATCCGTAGTTATAGAAGAAAATCCCAAGAAACTTAACTTATTAACTTAACTAATTAATTAAAATCGGCAGTTGCAACACAAAAAAATATATTCTAAATTTTTATATTTAAATACGTCACTGTAAAAGACTCATCTCCATCTTTAACCGCGGTTAGGATATTCAATTAGCTCGCGCCTAATCTGCTGCCGCGACTTTCACCACCGCACGAATCCAGCTCAAGGCGTCAGTTTTACACATCGATGAGCCCTCCAATAAAACGTAACACCCCAGTCCCCGTTATGAAGCGTCAATCGCCGTCTCGGTCTTCGAATATCAATCTAAACATTCTCGGCTGCGATCCGATGATGCAGCGACTCGAACCCCCGACTTTAAGGCAAGAAAGACGGCGTTCGCGGCCCACCCACCGCGGCATGTGCGTGGGGTCCATTCGTACCTGTCCTTATCGCCTTCCTTCTCCATCTTCTTCATCTTTACGTCGCGTCGTCCCTACGAGAGTCACTCGGTCGCTTCCCGTCATCAGGACCCTAGAGCGTCGAATGACGCGATCAGATGGGGGAATTCGGAGTTCTCAGCTAGAGCGCATTTCCGTCTGTTACCGTCGTACATCGCCCGGAGGCTAACCGATAGGGGGCGCGAATTTCTGCAAGACGATGCTCTTCCAACCGCTTTACGGCAATTAACGGGCGACGACTCGAGCGCGGATTCGATTTTAAAGGCGATAAGGGAGACGATATGCACGAAATCGAGAGTAAAGGTTTCGACGTAATATTTTGACTACAGATGGAGTGCTTGCGACGCCAATGTGACGTCTCAGATTGACAACCGGCTACTGTTTAATAATATGAGGCTTATATAACGTTTTACTCAAACAAAACGTTAATGTTAGTAATACTCATAAGGATGTTGATAAGTACTAATTTTTTCAACGGCCATAAAATGGTTCTGAATAAAAGGGGCAACTTTAATTTTATCGTACCCAATTGCTGAGCTAAAATTATTTGTTGATTACCTTATACGCAAAACGTCAACGTCAAATGTGAAACGTCAATGTCAACTGGGAGTTGTATCAAAAATAAGACACATGTTATTTTAGACGGCGACTTTAATATTAATTTTACTGCTAGCACAATTACAATAAAATTTTGTAGGTTTAATTAACTGCTACAAATTAAGTACAACAATAGATGTCCTTACTAGAGTGAATGATTCTGTCTCTACATGTATCGATAATTTCCTAGTTAATTTGCCAATGAATGTTTATAGTAGTTGTTGCTTTGATTTCAGCCTATGAGCCCACATTCTTCAATTTCTTACTATTCATATATCAACTAAAGTACAGCAAAATGTTTATTGTTACAAGCGTAAATGTTTTATAAATTCTTTACCCTTATTTGAAACCTATTTATCTGAAGAAACATGGTTACCTTCGAATTACAATCTCCTTGAACTACATAGCACTTGACTCCATCTTTCACATCGGAAAAAATGTTCGGCCAAAATGGGAGATGCCATGTGTACTTCCAATTGCTTCTTAGTAGCTTCTGTTACTGAACATGATGTTTTTAGAGCAATAAATAAGTACTAATCTAATTTAACAAGCGTTGGCATTGATCTTATACTAACGTGCCATCGAAAAAAAACATAATTGGTGTAGGCTATGAAAATGCTTTTGATCGTTGCTTTAGCCACTACCACATAATGACATTTATTATTTGACATTTTATTGTAACCAAATTTATAACCTCAAATTAAATGTCAAGGAATAAATGTCATTATGTGAAAGTGGCTAAAGTAACAATCCATTCACATAGCCTACTCTAATTACGATTTTTTTTGATGTGTCTATATCTTTTATAGTAAAAAATATTATATAATCTTATATACAGGGTGTTTCTGAATTGATACGAAAGATTTCAAAGGGTGATTCTTTGGCAAAAATTAAAGGGGGTCTTTCATATAACTTTTTGTTCAATACCCTTTTCCCTCCAAGTTACAGCCCTTTAAAATAAGGTAAAAAAAATTGTTTTTATTTAATATATCCACTTTGGAAAAATTTAGAAGAATAAAATTTGGCAGATAACTGATGCTAATAAAATGGCAGTTTTTGAGTGTTTTTGTTACCCTCAAATGTAATCACAAGGGGCTGAAAAAAACAACCCCTATAATATTTTGCATCAGAACTTTTTAGTGTTCCTATGTTTTCCTATTTAAAAAATTAATTTAAAAAGACAGACTCAATCTGCAACTTTTTTATGTCTTGACTTTTTGTCATAAAATTGTTAGTTTGATCACAAAAAAATAAAATACTGCTCAGACTCTTTTCCCATAAATTCACAAAGTGGTTATTATTTATTAAAAAAAATCAAGTAAGCTGCTGTCAAATGAAGTCAACACATATTGAGTGGCGTACAGTCAATGATTCTTTGGGTTCTGATCATCTAGGTATTTATATGAATCTACAAATCGCAGCAAACAAGGACAACCGTAGTTCTAGTAACAAACTTAATCTCAAAAAAGCCAACTGGGATAAGTTTACGCAGCTCATGGATGCGTACTCTCTTAGTGTTATTAACTCAGTCGAAATCTCCTACGACAGCTTCATTGAAAACCTAAACAAATACATAAAAGAGTCAATCCCAACATACACAAATAGTCCGAAACAACAATTTAACAAGACATGGTGGAATAGCGAATGTCAGACGGCTATTCAAAATCGTAAAAATGCTTTATCCGAATATATGAAAAATCCTACCTTAGACCAATTTAATACGTATAAACAAAACGCAGCCATCGCAAAAAGAGCGCCGAGCATCATGGCATACCTATTGCAATCAATTAACTAAAGATAAACCGATCAACGATATTTGGACAAATATAAAAAAGATAAAACATGGTGTACAAGGCAATAAGCAACCTATAGTGTGTGGTGACTGGTGCAATTCCTTCTTAAACAAATTAACTCCTCCAATGGCATATGTTGGCCAAAGCGTCCTCCACTACAGCTCTCCATCAGAGCCCTTTTTTTGTGTACCGTTTGATATAAAGGAACTAATTGTAATATTAAATTCAGTAAATAAAAGCTCGTCGCCAGGTCTAGACGGTATTTATTACGAAATTTTGTCACATATTCCTAAAACTGCTAAAGAACTGCTACTTAAAATTTTCAATAACATTCTCTTAAATGAAACTATCCCTATTCAGTGGAAAGATTACAAGGTCGTCCCTATACTAAAACCGAATAAAAATCCTAATGATGATATTTCTTATCGTCCAATTGCTATGTCCTCTTGCGTATTAAAAATATTCGAAAGGCTACTTAAGCAAAGATTAGAATACTCGCTGGAATCAAATAATATGCTTTCAAAAACACAGTTTGGATTTAGAAAAAGTCAAGGAATTCCACAGGGGAGTAGTTTAAGTCCGTTATTGTATAGTCTATATGTTCATGATCTTGAGTCTAATTTGCATCCGAGTGTTGATATTAGTATAGTAATAAAAGCAGAGATATGTGGCGGATAGTCAATACTCACATGGGTAAAAATGTATCTAGTGTAACACTTTCAACCGACAACCTTCAATTGCTAGCAAACGAATTTAACCAACAATTTGTTAATGCTGAATCTGCTCGCGGGGTTAATAATGAAAGGTTAAATATTGCACGCAATGAGTGTTCCCTCTATTTTTTCCCGTTATGCGAAGTGGAGCTCGAATCCGCAGTTACATCACTTAAAAAATCTAAATCATGTGGTATTGACGACATTCCTATACACTTCTTAAAGAACAGTTTCCATAGCTACGCTAAGCCCCTCTGCCACATCATAAACTGCTCTTTTGAATCTGGTTGCTTTCCTGATCTACTTAAGCGAGCTGTCATAATTCCCGTCTATAAAAAAGGTTGCCCTAATGATCTCACTAACTACAGACCTATAAGTCTTTTGACTGGTTTCTCCAAATTCTTCGAAAAGGTGGCATATGATCGCCTGTATAACTTCATCATAAAATATAACATTATCAGCCACTTCCAGCATGGCTTTCTGAAAGGCAAAGGTATCGAAACTGCGCTGTTTGATCTCACACAAGCCACCTTAGAACTCTTAGAGAACAAAAGCACTCCTCGTGGCATTCTTCTAGACCTTTCCAAAGCTTTCGACAGCATCGACCACCAGCGTTTACTTCTAAAGCTTGAATATTACGGAATAAGAGGTACGGCTCTATCCTGGTTTCGCTCCTACTTATACAACAGAAAACAGAGAGTTCGCTTGCGTTCCAATGTCACAACTGCTACATCCGAAGATCTGGTCATTAGTGCTGGTGTTCCTCACGGAAGCATACTTGGACCTTTGCTATTTTTTATTATATTTTAATGACATCTACTCTATCACGACGCCAGAGATTGATTTCAGCTATCTGACTATTAACTATGCCGATGACACGACTTTCCTGGTAGATCGAGGCTCTTAGAGACAAATGCTCTACAGTATTACGTAACATTGAGGACTGGCTCCATTGCAATAATTTGAACATCAACCATAGTAAAACGCTCACAATTTTGTTTAAGGCGAAATCGCAAACGTACCCATCCGAGTTAAATCTAAATAACAGCACCTATCCTGTGTTAGATTCTGTCCGTTTACTGGGCGTTATGATAGATAGTCATCTAAAATGGAGAAGTCATATAGATTTCATATGTAAGAAACTCAATACGCTTTGTTACGCTCTTCGGCATATCCGTGACCTCGTGGACGAATCTGCCTTGCGGAGCGTGTACTATGGATGCTGCTACTCCCGAATAAAATACGGTATCACGGTTTGGGGTGGTAGTTCTGAACTATCACGCGTATTTCTATGTCAAAAGAGAATACTCCGCACCATGTATCAATTAAATTACTATGACACATGTCGCGGTCTTTTTAAAAGAAATAATTTACTAACCGTATTTGCTATTTACATCTACGAAATTTTAAGTTTTCATTTCAAAAATGATGATGTTTTCAAAAATAATCGTTTCACGCATAATTACACCACGCGTAACAAGCTAAATTACTGTTTTCCCAAACACCGTTTAACTAACAGAAAATAATTTCGAATACACCTGTATTAAATTTTATAATAAATTGCCTCTACACATCAAATCTGTAAAACATTTAAATTTATTTCGTAGAACAGTATTTGACCTATTATGTACATTAGAACCATACTGTATCGATGATTATCTTGGTGCTGATCTATAACTACTTGTGCTTTATTACTAAAATTTTGTTTTTTGTTGACGTTTGTTGTATGTAGGTATATGCACATATCACAATAAAAATCTTTTTATTATTTTTATTTTATTTTATTTTTTATACAGTATGCTGATGATATATGTGTATACGTAAAAGACGGTTCACCAGAACGTATGTATTATCAATTAAATGCTGGTCTTCAACAGCTGAAATTAAACCTGGCAAAAAAGGGTCTGGAAATATCGCGTGAAAAATCTACGATAATCACCTTCACCAGAAGTACACATGTCATACCGGAACAAATTACATTAGCAGACATGACTCTAAGACACGCAAAAGAACATAAATTTCTAGGAATTTACTTGGATAGAAAGTTCGTTTGGCATTCTCATATCAATTACCTGGTAGCAAAGGCAGAGATGTCTTCAAACATTTTAAGAATGGTGTCCAGCACAAAATGGGGGGCTGATCCCTCGATTTCCCTTCTTTTTTATAAAACCACTGTGAGATCCATATTCGACTACTCGTCAACCCTTTATTCAGGGGCAAGTGATACTCTATTAAAGAAAATCGATGTTGTTCAGCATAAATGAATGCTAGAAACAAACTACTTAATAAAATGTCTATTTCAGAAGAACTCTATCTCCAGCAAAATCCATAATCTTTTCTTATCAGATCTCACCTCTAAGTATTGGATCAACAAAAAGTCACCGATATTAACTGATGGATATTATGTTCTAAACTCATTAAACATAACCAACATTAATCAAACACGCTATAATTACTACGATATTCCATTTAAGTTCTTACACTGTCCTATCAGATGCTGGCACTACGACGAACTCATTAAACCTACAATTCCATCAGTTGTAAATCAAGAGTTTACACATTTATTAACTCACAAATTTAAAGATTTCTACGTTGTTTATACGGACGGGTCAAAAAGAAACGAGTGTTTTGGAAGCGGTTTTTATGATCTACAAACGAAAAATCAACGGTCATTCAAGCTGAAAAGTATAATGTCTGTTTATTCGTCGGAGTTAATAGCGATTCACGAATGTTTAAAATATATTAATTCACAAAACATCAAGCAACCCATACTAATCGTAACAGATAGCAAAAGTGTGACAGAGAAGTTGAAAAATCTCAATTCTGCAAGCAAAGTCAGTCCGCTAATTGTGCTTATTTTTCAAGAAATTGATAAACTTCATCGTCCAGTAGAAATTATATGGGTAAGAGGACATATAGGAATTCAAGGGAACGAAATAGCTGACAAAGCAGCAAAATTGGGATGCGAAGCACGAGAAGAACACGTTGTATCACCCTCGGATATAGTAGGAATAGTAAAACAAAGATGGCGCGAAGAATTCCAAAAATAATTTTCTAATAGAAATACTGGCCAGTTTTATAAACAGCTACAGGAAGACTTACCACACAAACCATGGTTTCATCAATCCACGTCAAAAAATTTTGTTAGAACAATAAGTAGACTCCGCAGTAACCACGAAATTTGCAGCAGATATTTATATAAAATTAAACTACGCGACAGTAATTTGTGTTAGTGTGGAGAAGAAGAATCATTAGAGCATATCATTCTCATCTGTGGTAGGTTCGAAAATAACCGACAAAGTTTCATTCAAGCAGTGTCAAAAAAAAGTAATTGATCCCTTTAACTATTCGTCTTTTTTTCCAATTCATCCTACAAGCATGAAAGATGTAGAACAATATTTATAAATAAAAAGTAAATAGTTGCTGGACCTGGCGTAAAGGTAAATCTATTAAATGAAGAAACAACAACAACAACAAGTCATATGACAAATAGCTTTATTGTCCTGATTTTCTCTAATTTCTAGACAGTTTTATAAGGACTTCAAACATTTTTCACAACTAAATAAAACTTTATTGAAAGAATGGCATTTTTTTTATTTAGTTGATTGAACAATAATTGTACTACTAATAACAATTAACAAATTACAAAAAAATTAATAATAACGTGGACAAATTTCAAAAATCATAATAAATCTTGAAAATGGTGCCCCTCGACCAAAATGCAGGACTTTACTCTTCGTCTAATTGTATTCCGTATTCCTTGAAATAATCCTGGATATTTTTAACGGGAGTGGAATAAACCAGTGTTTTAAGAAAACCCCAAATACAAAAATCCAATGGATTCAAATCTGGAGATCGGGTAGGCCAATTCTGGGTGCCTCCTCGTCCTATCCAGCGATTTGCATAAAAATATAGGCGCATTAAAAAGTTCTGATGCAAAATATTATAGCGGTTGTTTTTTTCAGCCCCTTGTGATTACATTTTAGGGTAACGAAAATATTCAAAAACTGCCATTTTATTAGCATCAGTTATCTGCCAAATTTCATTCTTCTAAATTTTTCCAAAGTGGATATATTAAATAAAAACAATTTTTTTTAAATAATTTTAAAGGGCTGTAACTTGGAGGGAAAAGGATGTTGAACAAAAAGTTATACGAAAGACCTCCATTAATTTTTGCTAAAGAATCACCCTTTGAAATCTTTCATATCAATTCAGAAACACCCTGTATATATATAATCTTTAATTGCTTCACCTTTAACATTGCCATCGTTGCTTTACAAAGGCTCTTCTATTCCCAATGTCAACTGGAACGTAAGCGAACCTTTAGTCAACTCGCATAGAATTCCATATTCTTCTAAAATATATTTGAGATTATGAATTACCCACAAATCCTTTTTCATCCTCGATGGGCTCAGTTCTGGTTGGTGGTAAAAAACCAGAATCAAATGTAAGACTTCTTACAATTGCAGTAACCGCCTTTTCAGTTCTTGCACTCAGGACCATTTCAGTGATCTGACCGAGATGATTTTGCCACTGATTTCGTCACTCAAAAATGAGTATGTAAAAGCCACAAAATGTACCTAAGTTATGAATTACGAAATATGGAAAAAATCGAATATCGTGTCGTTATAAAGTTCCTTACCAGGCAAGGAAAATCAGTCGCGACCATAATGAATGAGATGTCATTGGTTTACGGCGACTCTTGTCCAGGAAAAATCATGGTGTACAAGTGGCATAGTTTATTTAAACAAGGAAGGGAATCCCTTGAAGATGACCCGAGGCCGGGCAGGAGCATTGAGGTGACCACGCCAGCACTTATCCAAAAAGTTGAAAAAATTGTACTCGAAGATGCTCGACTAAAGAAGAAACAACTCGCAGAAATGGTTGGAGTATCCGATACAACAATTTTTAAAATCCTACACGATCATCTTGGCATGTCTAAAGTCAGCGCAAGATGGGCGCCGAGAATGCTCACGCCGCCGCAAAAACAATAGCGCGTAGAGTGTTCGCGTGCATTTTTTGACCTCTGTAATGAAGACAAGGTTGGTGTATTGAGTCGAATTGTTACTGGAGACGAAACTTGGGTTCATCATTATGAACCTGAGTCCAAACAAGACTCCATGCAGTGGCATAAAAAGGGCACAGCACCTCCCAAGAAATTTAAAGTGTCACAATCAGCTGGGAAACTCATGGCAACGGTATTTTGGGACTCGGAAGGAATATTGTTGATTGATTATAAAGGTAAAGGTGTTTCTATAACCGGAGAATCACGCTTCAATATTAGAGCGACTAAAAGAAGCCATTAAAGAGAAAAAACGGGGAAAATTGACGAAAGGTGTGCTGCTTTTGCACGACAACGCGCCCGTCCGCAAGAGCCGCGTTGCGTGAGCTGCCCTGCATAAGGTGGGCTTCGAAATTGTGAATCACCCACCCTACAAGCCAGACCTGGCCTCGAGTGATTATTACCTGTTTCCGAAAATGAAAAAAGAGCTGCGGGGTAAAAAATTTACTGCCGATGATGAAGTCAAGGAGGCAGTTTCGGCGTATTTTGCAGATAAAGAGAAATCATTTTTTTATGAGAAACTACACAGCAAGAGTCGCTTGTACGACTACCTCACAAGCGATACGACAAGAAGCCATAATATTTGTTTTCCTTTTTCGAAATCTTAATATTTTTAAAATCAAAATTATGTACTTAGTCTATCTTTAGAGCGCATACACAGTTTTTCTAATTTATAGACATCATCACTTCGATTATTTTTTTAATAGATGGTTTTAAATTAGTGAATAAATGTTTATTGTTAGTAAGTAAAGATGAACCGCTGGATTTGGTTTGTCTGATTTTGGTTTGCGCAAAAGTTTATCCATGCAAAAAAAACGGACTTTTGCCATGTTTGCAAAGCTGCTACAGGTTTTCTCCTTCTAATAACTGACAAAAGTGTTTTAAAAACAGAGATTTATTAATTTTGGCTAGCGGCAGATTATATTAACAAAAATTAATTACTAGTTCGAATTGTCCATATTAAAAATACATAATTCCACGGTACTTATTCATGCAGCACAATTTAACAAATCCGCCAATTCCCTGTAAGTCACGAGAAATTCCATGTTTACAATTAGTGCTACAAACTGACCGATAAATCTACATCACGTATCCGACCGGTCATTAATAAAACGTTCATTCTAAATTCATCTTTTTCCCTATCGTGCTGGATACCACATAACCCATTAGAAATACCAACAGCAAAAACAACTCCGCGCACAAGCTTATCATCGAAGCTGCAAGAAAATGGAGTAAGATAGATGCACGAAGGAAAAAAAAAGAGAAAGAAAGGAATGTTTCGATATAGCGAAGTTAAATTGCATAATTACATAACCTCTTATACCATATAGAATTGCAACCGCATATAATATGTCAGACAAGTCGAGACCATTTACCGTATCCATTTATTCAATTCTGCGGACAAGATAACCAGTGACGTATTCGAGACGTAGACACGTTACGGATTTATATATTATACAGGCTGTTACAAATTGGGCAAAGTTGTGGTTTTTGCTGCTGAATAATAATCCGTTTTAAACACTTTTCTATGATTTGTAGTTTTTGAAATATTTCCGAAAAACCGAAAAACACACTTTTCTTTTTTCTTCTGTTCTGAAGTTATTATTGTAGGGATCAAAACAAGATTAATACATTCTACAGGCACTTTTTTGATCTTTTTACGAATGAGTTATTAGATTTTGCTTAAAGTGTTTCCTTTCGCTTTGACCACCATCAACTTCATTTTTTCTTATGGCCGCCATATTAGATCTTGGCATCATTAAATAGATCAATTTTTTCTGATATTTTTTTTATGTATCATGTATCCTCATTAAAGAAAGTTAAATGGCTATAAATGCAGAAAATGTTAAAAATAACTACTAAGAAAAATATGGTGTGCTGTGACGACAAAAAGTAAACGTTTTGACATATCTCCGCATAGTTTAGTTTGTTTACTGTTCAACTCAAATGCAATTCGTTTTAAACTTATTCAAATGCTGAAAACAACGCATAACAACGTGACATGTTACAACTTTATTATAATAATAACAACACAGTAACAGCGAGCGAAATTTACTTCCGACAGTATCCATAAAGACGTCAACCAAATAGAACATTGTTTGGTAAATTAGATAGAAACGTTATTCTTTATGGATCTCTTAGTAAAATTCGAAGGAAGTAGGAATTTCAGAATTTTTATATAAATTCAGAAAACAACAGTCATATTAACAACTTTTAATATCCAGCTAATTCCTGAAAAATTAAGAAGGTATTATAACATTCACAAAAAGAAAAAAAACCCAAAATATGTATTACAATGTCGATACTGTAGTCTGTTTCTTTGAAATTCTGAATAAGTCATATTTTACAATACTCGTCACATTGCATTGATACCAAACGTGACCAACACGAACGAATTAAACTAGAAAAAATAACGGTGTACTCGACAGTTTTGAAAGTACCTACTTGATAGATATATTCATAATTATTATAGTCTACAAATTTAATAGTTCAAAAACAAAACGAAATTTTCTGAGTAGTAGTAAAGTAACTGGTTCAGCATAAGCTTTAGTTTTCAGAATACCCCACAAAAAAAATCTAATGGCGAGAGATCCGGTGACCTTGCAGGCCAACGTACTATTCCACTATTCCCAATCCACTAATTTGGATATTGTTCGTTTATATGATCACACACCGCCCTTGCATTGTGCGCTGGTGCACCATCATGTTGAAACAATAATTCTGGAAGTCTCCTTAAATTTATATTGTCCAAATATTCGGCAAATGTAGTTCTAAAAAAATTTAGGTATCGTTCTGAGTTTAGGTTTTCCTCATAAATGAATGGGCTAATTACTTGTTCTCCCACAATTCCCGCCCAAACATTGAAGCCAAATCTAACTTCATTTCGAACTGGTCTATTGACTCTTGGATTTTCAAGCGACCAGACGTGCTCATTATTTCGATTAAATAATCCACAATTTGTAAATTTACTTTCATGCGTCCAAATAATGTTTTTTAAAAAAATGCCGTCTGTGTTGCTAAGCCAATGACACCATTCTAAACGTCTTTCGGTATCCCCAGAAAGTAAAGCGTGCGAAACGTGTATTTTGTAGCATTTATAATTTATTGTTCTTTCTCAAAAGTCTCCAAATTTTAACATGATGCGCGGCATCGATAGTGTTTGCAACTTGTCGGGTTGAATTGGAAGGGTTATTGTTAATCTAAAAGAAGAAATTATAAAAGAAAATTGAAACCGTTAAAACAGCTCTTGACTGGACTTTTATTTAAACTATACGTTTTTATAAATAAAGTAACAATTAAGAGAATATCATGTATTTAAAAAATAAAAACTATTAATTACCTCTTCTAAAATTTGTTCATTCTCATTATTATTAGAGCGATCTCTTACTTCTTTACTTCTTTCGAGTTTTACGAAAAGATCCATAAAGAGAAATGTTCCTATCTAATTTACTAATAAATGTTCTATGTGGTTGTTGTCTTTCTGGATATTGTTGAAAGTAAATTGCGCTCGCTATTACTGAATTGCTGTAATAAGCATAATAACACTTTAACAAGTCGCGTTTTTCTTCATCGGAAAAATCCGTTGTAATAAGTAACACGATTTTCAGTAGGATTAAACAGTAAACAAACTATACTATCCGGAGATATGTCAAAACGTTTACTTTTTGTCGTCACAGCACACCATATTTTTCTTAATACTGTTATTTTTAACATTTTCTGCATTTATAGCCATTTAACTTTCTTTAATGAGGATACGTGATACATGAAAAAATATCAGAAAAAATTGATCTATTTAATGATGCCAAGATCTAATATGGCGGCCATAAGAAAAAATGAAGTTGAGGGTGGTCAAAGCGAGACGAAACGCTCTAAGCAAAATCTAATAACACCTTCGTAAAGAGATCAAAAAAGTGCCTGTAGAATGTATTAATCTTGTTTTGATCCCTGTAATAATAACTTCAGAACAGAAGAAAAAAGAAAAGTGTGTTTTTTGGTTTGTCGGAAATATTTCAAAAACTACAAATCATAGAAAATTTTTTAAAACGGATTATTGTTCAGCAGCAAAAACCGCAATTTTGCCCCAATTTAACCGACTTTGTATCTCTTACCGTTTTCGAGATCCCAATGGTGACCCGTGAATTTGTAACAGCCTGTATATATATAGATCAAAAATAGAAACTAATTCATTACACGACCTGAGAATAATGTTATCAATAATTAGACGAGCGGTCCCAGTAACGTCACTGATTGGAGGTAATTTGAGTAGACAGTCAATATATTGTAATATCTATAATTGTAGTCGGCAATCCCGCCGAGATTGCGGTAGTACTGTCTGTTATTAGGATCGCGTAGGGCTCTGGGACACGGCCAATGTGCTGCTGCAACAGACTCCAAGGCAAACGTAGACACATCGACAGAAGAGGAATATGTATCGTGAATATGGATGGCCGCCTCTCTATGTATTAGTTGTTTCTATAGGAGGTAGTTCGGTATGCAATATTGGTTCTGCAATGGGCATTGTGTGTATTACCTGTATTACACTTAGTAGTTATAATGCGTGCATGTTATACACTGTTCTAATATCGTATACATACAATGCATTCGTCTGCAGTGCAGCAAGTATGATGTACAGTCTGAGGTTAGATTTGGTCATTTTATTTAAATTAAAAATTTGTTTAGAAGCATAATAATGAAAATGTTGCAAACAAAATTTCTCTTACTTTCTTGCGAAGAGATTCATGTTTTCAACATATCCAGAATTTTACTCAAAATTTTAGACAACATCCCTTTTCCAAATAAATTTTCTATTAAAAACACTACCGAAATGTTTAACAAACTCAATGATTTATCTCACAATACTAATTTCAAACTTATTTCATTTGATATTGTTAATTTATACTCAAATTTTCCTATCAATGATACCATTGCGAAGTTCTTCACTGGATCTCTTGGTGCAGAAGTAGAACACTAAACACTTTAACCCACTGAACACCAAACAAGTTTTAACTAAAACACCGACGCGTTTCAACAGCAATGCTGTCATTATCAAGGCGATAATAAAACTAAATTAAAATAAAATCTACAAAAACAGGTAACCTAAATGTTATGCACGGTCAATCCGATACGTATCATTAGTTTCCGATTAACGAAAACAATGACGAATACGGTATAGGTCCATTGTCACAGTTCATTACACATGACTTATTTTTATATATTTCTAAACTTTCGAAAACATTTAGAAACTTTCAAGAAAGAAAAATGGTTGCGTTCAGAAATCGAATATCTTTTTGCCAAACGCAGTAAACTTGAGATTCAAGTTTACCAACTTTGGAAATTTTTAACATTAGATCTTAATGATGTTGAATATCAACTATGGTGTGATTTTCAACGGAACATGTTTATTTCAATCGACAGGAAAGTTCAGAATAAGAAATTCTCTCATGATAGGAAATTAAGAAAGTTAGGTTGTTTTTTAAAAAATAAACATCATGTTCCGATGAACACCATTAACATAGTAGAAAATCATTCTTCGCAAACCTTTAGTGAACGGGAACTTAATCTTTTGAATAAAGGATTGAAATTTGGTTTGCAGACTACTGAATCGAATGTTGAGTGGGTTATTGCCGGGATAGAATCCTCTATCCAACGGTTTCCTGAGCCCACAAAGCAGTTTGTTAGGGAGGCCTGCAAACATACTATTTCAAAAAATTTGAAATCCTATAAATCACCTCAGAAATCCGAAAACATTAAAATCATTAAAACTTTGCGGGAAAAAGATTGTTTTTATTTGAAAGCTGACAAAGGGAACAAGGTTGTTATTTTAGATAAAGAGGACTACTATGATCGGGTTAATGACCTGTTGAATAGTGGCCCTTATAAGTCAATTTCAAAAAATCCTTTACCGAAAATGATTAGAGACGTCAACAATGTGTTTAAAACCTGTAACAACCTTGTTACTGCCGATGTTAGACGTAAGCTACATGTTTCAATCCTGTTGTCCCTAAATTATATTGTTTACCTAAAATCCACAAACCTGGCAAGTCGGTAAGGCCAATTGTTTCGGCAATTGACGCACCGACTTATAAGGTTTCCAAATGGCTGACCAATGAATTTAATAATTTGCCAATACAGCAACCTAGTTTTGCAGTAAAAAATTCGTTAGAATTTATTAAAGAAATTCAAAATATTCAGTTGCTGGAGGGTGAAATATTGATTTCATTTGATGTTAGTTCTCTCTTTCCCAGTGTACCGATTCCAGACACCTTGACATACCTCGAGGACTTGTTGCTTCAAAATAGTTTGAGTCAACAATGTGTCCAGGAATATATTCGCTTAACTGACATCTGTATGAAACAGAACATATTTTTTTTATGTTAAATTATTTTCTCTAAGTATACGTTCTTGTGTGTTCTTGTCATAAATTCCACTAATTAGCCTATCTTTAATCATTCTTTCCTCATATGACGTGCTACAGTTATCACACTTAAATTCACAGCGTTGAGCCTGTTTCTTTAACTCAGTTATGTATGTTTCAATGACATCTCCTGACTTTTGATGCAAGTTATTAAATTTGAAAGTTTCCATGGTCAAGTTCTTCTTAGGTGTAAAATAATTTTCAAAGGTTGCTAAAACAGTATCTAACCTTTCTTGTTCTTCTTTTTTGAACGTATTGTATATATCAATACCAGCATCTCCAATAATGTTCAACAAAATAGCAATTTTCATTTCTTCATCTTTTAAATCTATTTTTCCTGTGGCCTTCATATAAATATTAAATTGCTGTTTGAACCTTGGCCAATTATCCGGATCAATTACTTCAAGAGCAGGAGGTACTTTAAATTCCATTTTGAACAAGTAATGTGTCAATAATCACGACGATGACAAGTCTCGTGCAAAGATCAAATCAAATAGATTTACTATTTTACTAAGGTTGTATTTATTCCAGTTTATTCCGCTCTATTAACATTCACACCTGACACCATGTTTTGTGTTTATTATTATGTATATTTCAGACACGTTAAATAATACACAAAAATATATTAGTCAAAATACAACTAGCTTGACATTCTCATTGACATGTCATTCTGTAACTTGATATCTTGATATTAATAGTAACTTAATACAACAACTACAATACACTGACATCTAGCAGATACCACACGAGTTAAACGCAAAATACCTTAAAACCCTATTATAGACTTCTAAATCTTAATATGAAGCAATAAATAGGAAAGTGTTCATTTACTGGTGGGTGTTCATCTACTGGTTCCTTCACCCTACCACTCGTAAACTCTTATTTTACTCATAGCAGACTCATTATTTCATTTTTTTTAGGCAAAATTTGATACAAATTCTGCTGTGACAGATAAAGTATACAATGAATGCAGCTGAAACCTTTATCATACTTTAGGGGCATGTATACCAACATATAAAAAAAAATTGAGTCCGATTGTCAATTTCCAAACCCGCGAAATTTAAAAATTCTCGTTATATACTAAACATACCTCGTACATTTGAAACTAACTGATACTCCTATAAATAAATATATGCCCGTTACCTTAGAAAAACTCTTGTAAAACTAGTAGTTACTTAAGATGACAACAATATTACATTGAGCTAATTACCAATGACGATCCTTATCGACGGGTTTTTAAGGACCTGAGTGTCGAATTCCTTATTGATGCATAGGAACGCAGTGACCATGTATTGTTAACAAATAAACTATCTCTCTAGTCTGTTTTTAATTAGACCTTCAAACACCTTATTGGAAGTCTTTAGTGTGGATATGGATCTATAGCTACCAATCGAGTAGGACTAGTAAATTATTTGGTAATTGATTTAAGAGCGATTCCTTAACGTATCCTGTGGTGTAAAATATAAAAATAAACGAGTCAAGAAGAAGTTAAGTGGATTTTGTGCTACTTTAGATCGGTCTTCAATAATTTATGTTGAAATCTCTAAATTTCAAAGACATCTAAGGTCGTAAATTTGACAACATTCATCCAATAACAGTCACTTAAATTACTCAAAAAATTATCTCTCAAATATGTCAGCATTTTTATTTTTATCACTCTCTCAAATATCCATATCGGTGTCATATTTCTTAATTTTTGATTTTTCTCGACACTGTATTATAGAAAAAAAAAAAAAAAAACAAAAATATTAAGTTACTCATCATTTAAACATATCAATTTTATATTCGTCCATCAAGAGTTGATGTCCGAACGCGACACATTTATTAAAGATAAATCGTTTCAGCTTCGCTATCTCCTTTTTTCGTTATTATATCGTCCTCCTTCTCTCGCGCGTACAACGCGCTCGTTTCTTTGTTTCATCGCGCTGTTAGGAAAAAAAGAGGGGCGTAAAAATAAAAGGGTCAAATAGCAAATATTTAAATAAAACGGTAAGAATATATATCTGTCCGTTGTTGTCCGGTCTGGTGTGGTGTGGTGGTGTTTTCGTCGTTCTGGTGGCTCTGGCATCACCACGGGCCGGAATAATGAACGATATGGGTGGTCGGGAGTTCAAATAACCCCGCCTTTATTTGTATTGAACCCACCCAAATGTCCATTCAATATTTCCAATTAATATATCAAATATTTATGTATTCGGAATGTTTTAAAATATCCGACGAGGTGGCTCTGGCTTTCCTTTTTTCTCTCTCTATCCTATCCTGTCTTCTATGGCGCGTTATAATGTTTGTACACATGCATATAACTGTGGAACTGGATGTATAATAGTACGTAAGTTGATGGATATTGTGTGCTTTTTAAATTCTTTTTCGAACGGAGCGCGTTTTATTTGTTAATAAATGCGGGGCTTTTATTATTTTTACGCCGCCGTGTCGAACTGTGGGATGTTCATATGAGATGTAGTAGGTGTGTGTGGGTGCGAATAAAAGCATGCGCATATGTATTCGTATCTAATAGATATAGGCATCATTTTTATATCAGTTGCCTATTTTACTGTTTTTCAATGCGAACTATTAAATTGATCTGGCAAAAAATGTCAAAATATACGAAGCAAATTCAAGTATATTTCCGTTTAGTAGCTCAACACATGAAGAAGAAAATCAAATCAAGAGTTCGCCCAATCGATGAGAGATGGCGTGATAGTACATAACCTCACCAAGACAATCTTCGGAATGAATAAATACACAACAATAGGATAAATGGATATGAGAGCATGAGATGCTTTGCTTTGTTTAGATATTCTTCCTCAATATTATCTATGGATGTTGCTTCGAGTTTTCCTACAATGTTTTGAATCTCATCTATGGTCTTCTTGTCCTTGATGTTCAATTTTATCAAGTCTCGTAAGCCGGCTATGGCCTCAGGGACTGACTGACTTTATTACTAATACTGCCATCAAGAGACTCCCAGACTCTGTTCTAGAAATACTGGTACACATCAGAATGGTGGTGGCCGGGTTCCATTGTCAGAATCGATTATTCCATATCATCACCAAGAATTGCGTCCGTGAGGGTTCCCCAGCGTTCGCTTCTGACGAAAATGTGTCAAGATAAATGTCCTATGAGGTCTGCAAGGGAGTTGTCCCAATATCCACGTGACCGTACCTCTGAAATACTGTTGGGGAGAGGAGAGGGGCTGATAGTTGCAGCGGTTTTTTTTTGAGCTGTTTAGCTTGTCTGACTATCGCTGCAATTCCTGAGAACAGTATTTCTTTAGTAAAAAAGAGCTGCAGTTAATAGGTGACACTTACCAATTCTTTCCTCGCGTATTATTTGCTATACAGGGTGAGGCATTAGTGCGACGAAGTCCAATTACTCCTGTATTATAAGAGAAATGAGAACATGTTATGAATATAAAAGTTGAAGCGCATGGGCGACTATAACGTAAACATATTTTTAACTATACATGGTGACAAATCAAGACAGGGTAAACTAAACTTGCATTATTTTAAATGGAACACCCTGTATATTTTTACCGTTTACGATTCCTCTAAGTCTTCAGAAGTCTATTCAGATTACTTTAGAAGATATGGGCAGTTTTGCATGTATTTAATAACAAAGTTGGCGCCTCCTACCGTACTACTGATAACTCAATATTTATATACAGGGTGAGTCATAATTCCGAATGTTTATTTTCACACTTATTTAAAATGGAACACCCTGCATTTTATTATTGCAATAAACTACTCTCTTCACGAACTTTATTATTTATTAAACAATCCCTATCTAAACGCGATAATTTTTGAGTTATTTGCGTTTCTATAAGTCGAAAACATGATTTTAAATAAAAACGGGTTTGATCTTAATTAGTTGAATAGCAATATCAGATGAAAACTGCTGTTTAGGTGGGAAAATACAATTCTATATTGAAGTCGTTAAAATTATCGCAAAGTTGAATGAAAAAAACAGTATTAGCTAAAGTAGTCTTCAGGCTTTCACGGCTGCTGTTGATGGCTGCTCTTCTGTTCTTAGGTTTTCTGCCGTGTAGAAAGGTTGTGGCACTTCACTTCTGAAGAAGATCACGACAAGATGATCGAAACGTCAAGTACCACAACCTTTCTACACGGTAGAGAACCCGAGAACCGAAGAGCAGCCAACAGTATTAGCTATTATTAACCTGTGAAAATGACATGAAATAGGAAAAACAAAGTATTAATAAGATAATATTTAATTGAATGAAACTTGAAAAAATAAAACATTAAAGTAGGAACGAAATACAGAATTTTTTATTTTTGTGTATTTGTTGTTATGGTCTCTCTATGGCCGTTACGTTTTCTTTGGAATTCTCCTCTCAACATCTCTCTCGTACTAATATTCGGATTTCCAGTCCGACAAAACCGTTCTAAGAAAATTGCAAAAGCTTCTGTTCTTAGTTGCCATCTACTAGAGAATTGCTGGTGATAACGTCTCCTTGTGAGTAAAACATTCTTATTACTTTGTCCCAAGACAAAAACCAATCAATCTATAAATCAATACTACAGCACAAAATTTCAGGGAAGTCGAAGACGTCGATATTTTCTTTAAAATCGCAAGGAAAAAATGCGAATTTTTGACCATTTTCGAAGGGCGTTCGATTTTGTTCAAATTTTGGATATACAGGGTGTTTCATAATATATACGCAGGACTTCAGGATGTGATAGCTTGTCAAAAATTTGACAAAAGTTTCTATCAACTTACCCTCTAAAATGCACCATTTTCGAGATACAGGGTGTTGAAATTTAATTAAAAAAACTCGTTTTTTGGAAATATCTCCGGAACTCTTTATCGTAAAGAAAACAGCTTTTGTAACCATTTTCTACTTAGAATAAGCTAAGTTGTGTGCGAGAGAATTTTTTTAAGTCATAATTGGTGAAGATTTTGAAGGGGTAGTGGTTGTTTTTCTTCCCAACTTCTACGCCACTGGAAGAAAGTACGGTTTTGACACGCCCATTTGAACCGCCAATGTTTCCTACACAAAAAAGGTACTGTTGGTCATGAGCTCTAAAATTGACCGTTTTCGAGAAAAATCAACTTTTATGATGCCGCACTTTGCTCCCAACAGCGAATGGCAAGTCGATCCGGGATTAAACTCTCTGGAAAAATGTCACCGTCCCTCCAGAGAATTGAACCCCGGCGCTTATCGTCCTCTCACAACGATAGTCAGCCGCTTAACCACTACGGCCATCGACCCGTTCCGGAGATATTGCCAAAAAAAGATTATTTTTAATTAAATTTCAACACCGTCTATCTGTTTGTATAATGGTGCATTTTAGAGGGTAAGTTGATAGAAACTTTTTTTACATTTTTGGACAAACTATCACGTCCTGAAGTCCTGCGCATATATTATGAAACATCCTGTATATGCGCAAACGCAAAAGTAATTCTAAGGACTAATAAAATAACGATTCTTAAAAGATAAAAATAAATAAAGTCAATGATTCTGGAAAATAAATATAAATTTTAACTGCAATGCCATGCATGCGTAGGCGCTATAAGTTGTATTTAGAAATGTTTCTCCTTCTGACCGGAGTTGTTTAAGAGTGTGTTTTGTGTAGCAAGGCAGGCGATTCCGCAAAAATGGATAAAATTTGAGAATTTTGTGCAGTGATGAAACACTTCCGGATGGCTGGGAAAATGGCCACGGAAATTCGAAATGTTTTGCTAAAGATTCATCTACTCATTTTCGACCATCAGGTTCTGGGTGAGCGAGTTCAAGTGGTGTTCAGTGGTGGGACAAGCACAAGTGACAAACCATGCAGTGGACGCCCAAAAACTGTTACCAACTATGAAACGATCGTCAATATTAATGATGTCGTGTTAGCCGATCGCCGATTGAAGCTGAAAGAGATGGCAGAGACAAAATGCATCTCAGAGGAACGCGTTGGCCAAATTCTACACGAAATTTTGGACATGAAAAAGTTTTCAGCGCGATTGGTATCGCGTTTGCTCACACCGAAGCAAGAAGTGTCTGGGTCAGGATTCAACGCAATCCACCACCACATACCGGGGACCAAGGAACAGTCGAACAGGTAGACTTTTCCGGGATTCCCAAGGTGTGATCCTCATAGACTATTTGCAGAAGGGAAGGACGATCACGGGGCAATACTACAGTTATTTATTGACCCGATTCGATGCAGTATTGAAGAAAAAACGGCCTCGTTTGTAGCGGAAAAAAATGCTTTCTCACCACGACAATGCACCGGCTCATTCATCCTGCATCGTCGTGTCCAAATTGAATAAGTTGCGCTACGAATTAGTCTCTCATCCTCCATATTCACCGAATCTAGCCCCCAGCGGTTTTGTCCTATTCCCAAACTTGAAAAAATTGCTGGCAGGACAGAGATTTGCCTCAAATGAAGAGGTCATCGTCGCTACAGATTATTTTGCAGACCTCGAAATATACTACTTTTCCGACGGTTTGAAGAGACTGGAGCACCATTTGAAAAAGTGTATTGATCTTCGAGGAGACTACATCGAAAAATAATAAAAAAAAAAACTACACCAACAGATATATATATATATATATATACTAACTTCCAGAAAAATTGCAACACCTAGAAGTTGTCGAATGATTTTATTGAAATTTTCTGGAAACGTTTATTTTCATTAAACAAATTGATGATTAAAATTTGAATAAAATCTAGCCAGTAGTTTTTTTTTTGCATGTTGTTTCCATAGCACATAGTAACTATAAATTTGAAGTATTAGACCATTTAGTAACTGTCAAGTTTGCAAATTGTTGTTGTTACGTCACAATTTCAATTCTGCACTTGATAACAATGCCGAGAGTACGTCAACATCAACATTTTGTCCAATTAAGTGATTTTGAACGTGGCCGTATTATTGGTATGAGAGAGGCCGGACTTTCGCTAAGAGAAATTGCTCGTCGTGTAAACCGAAATGTTTCAACGGTATTGAGGTGTTGGTCCAAATGGTCCGAGGAAGAGGTTCAACATCGTCGCCGTGGATCTGGACGTCCTCGAAGGACTACAGATCGCGAAGAACGTCGCTTAAGACTTTTGGCCACAAGAGATAGATTTTCAACAACTCGATCAATTGCAAATGATTGGATGGGAGGTACAGGACTCAGAATGTCAATGTCAACTGTTTATCGCCGGATAAGATCTTATGGATTGCGTTCATATCGTCCATTTTTATGTCTTCCTCTTACACCACTTCACCGTCTACGCAGACTAGAGTGGAGCAACTTAAGGGTTAATTGGGCGCAGGAATGGCATCAAATTGTGTTTAGTGACGAGTCCCGATTTTGCATGTGGGCCCACGATGGTCGTAGGAGAGTCAGACGGATGCGTGGAGAACGTAAAAATCCAACATTTTTTGTGGAACGCAACACAGCCCTCACTCAAGGAGTTATGATATGGGGTGCAATATGTTATGGTAGCAGATCACCCTTGGTCTTTATTGACGGCAACCTTAACGCACCTGGTTACATTGCTAATGTGCTACAACCAGTTGGCCTTCAGGGGCTGCAAAATCCCATTTTCCAGCAGGATAATGCGCGCCCTCATACGGCAAGGGCTACAACACGGTTTTTGGAAGAATCTAACATTGTCGTCCTCCCATGGCCTGCTCGGTCGCCTGATTTGTCGCCCATTGAACATGTATGGGATATGATTGGTAGGCGAATAGGTAATTTACCGCACCCTCCAGATAATGTACACGATCTTCAACAACGGATACAAGAAGCTTGGGACGATATACCACAAGCAGCTATAGATCACTTGATTAATAGCATGCCAAGGCGTCTAGATGAGTCCATTACAAATCGTGGCGGAGCAACTCATTATTGAAAAACTTTTAAAGCTTTTATTCTTTTGTTTTTAAAACTTAATCATAACTTTGTTTCATAGAAATAGACGTTTTCTGAAAATTTCAATAAAATCGTTAAACAGCTTCTAGGTGTTGCAATTTTTCTGGAAGTCAGTATATAAATATATATAAAGCACTACAGGCCATGCGGCCCTTGGCTTGTGAGACTATTCTTCTACTATTCTTCGCACCACTTCTCTCCATTTTTTTCTATCTGTAGCAGTCTCTTTCCATCTTGTTATCCCTAGATTTCTCAGCAGGTCTTCTACTTGTTTGTTCCAACTTATTCCAGGTCTTCCTCTGCCTGTATTTTCCTTCCTCCGTAAATTCTTCTAAGCATTTTCCTTTCCCACACATCCAGTTGTTCCTCTGCTTTCTTTGTTAATGCCCATGTTTCACTTGCATACAGTACTACTTAGCAGACCTAGATATTATTTTCGATCTTAGAGCCCTTGTAAGCGTCCTCGCACTTGCAGATCCCCTTGCAATCCTGTATCTAATTTCTTCTTCAGTTCCAGTTTCTATTTCTACCTTCTTTGACCTTCGATCTTCTTCCAAAATTAACTTTACTTTACTCCCTCTTTTTTTATTAGTTCCTAATTCCACATATTTAGTTTTTTCATAATTTATGTTCAAACCTACAACTGCTGCCTCTTTTTCAAATCGTCTTAGAACTTGAACTAACTCTGTTTCTTCGTGTGCAAGAATTACACCAACAGATAAATAGGTCCTATTTGTAGAGGAGATACAGCTAACATACTGGAATGCTATTCATATCCTTTAAAGTGATTCTGTATTTTAGGACATCGTCTGTTCTCATTTTAAAATTTATGCATGTACCCGTTTTAAAATATATATTTATATTATAAAGATCTTGCGTATTGATCTGGCGTAGTCCTAAAATTATCCCATCCAAACCACGCAGTAATAACACACCAGCAGCTACGCTACCCAGAAATTTATCGTTATACATTTTATCATGTCCCCATAATAAATTTGCTCGAATATCTATAGGTATAATTAGGGCATTTTAGTTGAGGAATGATTCCAAATTACACTCCAAAATATATAATATTCATACCGCATACACATGCATATGTATAATAATAAAGTACGTGTGCTGGCCTCAGATATATATATTTTTTTTTGATATAGGTACCAACTACAATTAACTAAACGCGCATGTGATTTATACAGGGAAAAACTCATCTAAACCGATTAACGAACTGGTTTAAAACGTGACGCCGATGCGAACGTCGAATTTAAACAAGGAGGAACAAACGGAATCAGCCTCTCTCACATCGTGATCGAAAAGAAAAATAATAATAATCGGCCAATCCTCGTATTCGACGCGTTCACGTTTATTTTGCTCTCTTCGTTTCTTTTACGGGATTGCAATCCTTACGCGGCGAGATCATCGGGTACGTTACGAAATAACAGACCCATCATTTTATAGAACAGCAAGATATTCTTACGGCGAGAGCGAAGGCAAAGGGATGAAGAACCGTATAATTTCCTACAGACGTACTACATTTATTATTAATTTTTCTATAATTACGATTAATTAAAAAGTTGGCCTGAACTGAATTCGTATCTCGTAATTATTACATATAAATCTGAAGGTTGTTTCCCCCGGTTCCTATTGCAAGACTCGCAGAGATTCCGATTACCCGGCACCGTCTACTACATCTGAACTCGATTTTAATTATATATTATAAAAGTTGACTGCGAACTTTAATTATTTAATTATTTTTTAATTTGATGTTATTGCGAATGTTTTCCTCTTTCTTACTTGCCAGCTTCTCGTCTCCTTCGGTTGGCTGTTCTCTGGCGTTTTCTAGGCTCCTGGAAACTTTTATTACTTCTGTTTTTAATTAAAAATTTTATTGTAGTACCACCCATATTTCCACCCATTTCCGAGATGCAGGAGTGCGGATGAGAAATGTTCAGACAATGACAAGAAAAAATGAAATACATGATGATACTCGTGTTTGTTTCTTAGACATAAGTGATGAGATAAACAAGGCTTATTTTTTTTAGTTTGGTTGCACAGTTCACATTTTGAAAATATAAAAAAAGATAAAAAAAAACAAACCCCAGAAAGCAAGTGCTTCACAAATAATATTTTTAGAAATACAAGAAATACAATAACATGGGTATGCGATAATTATCTTTTTAATTGTTGTTTTTAAATAAATAAATAAATTTGTCCTAATCTTAGGTATAAATCCTATCCTATCCATCCTCAAAAGAAACAGGCTCCTTCAAAGGATTGTCGTGAGGGAACATCACAATGAAGTGCAATCCGCTCTGTGCATTTGTGAGATTTGTTCACATTTTGTCATAACAGTGCATTCCTTAAGTAACGAAAAGCATTGCCCCTCCTTGATGGACATTTAAACCATACAAAGAATTTAGAATCTCTTTTTATGTGTTGTGGGTGCTTAGTTGCTGTGACTTCTTAAGCTGTATTATTTGCAACTCTTGTAGTGTAGTTTTGTGTGTGTAAATTGTGTTCAAATGGCTTTGTGACAGCACCATATCGCTTTTTATAATGCTGCGTTGTTAATCACTTTGCTCCCAACAGCGAATGGTATATCGATCCGGATTTCAACTCTCTGAAAAAATGTCACCATCCCTCCAGGGATGATATTACTCAAAAAGGATCATACTACTCTTAGTTATAATATATTAGAATTTTTTAAGCATAGATAGTTACTACATTTCAGAATTAGAGTAATTACTAAAACAAAAACGCAGCGAGTGCAAATCAGAAACTGGGCAGTTTTTGATAAAACTTATGGACAAGTTATAACAATAAGAACGCTAGTGAACTTTTTTGCTAAAGCAGGTGTTCGATCAGCAAGTAGGGATGTATTTCAAAGCTTCCATTTTGCAGCTGCGATTCAGTTTGAAACAGCTGAAGTTTCTGTTAAGGAAGTGTTTGTAAATGATCATGTGGAGGGGCTACATAACATAAGCCTAACACTGTAGCTTCAGTATTTTGATGTCAGGATAAATCACAGAATAGTTCTGATGCCTCGTATTTCTTTGCAAGACCATCGGCAGTTTCGTTGCCCTCACACCCTCCCACCCCCCAGTGATCTGGTATCCACATCAGTATAACATGCATACAGACACACAAACATGTTTCATTACTTTAATCCGGCTGTTGAAAAAAATTACTATTAAAATATTGTGTTTATAAAAGTCAGGGAAGTTGCATCGCGTAGTATACCGCCCGCGGCTAATGTGTTTGCACTTGCCGATGCAGAGTTAATGCATGTTCGTCAATAAGTCAAACACTCAACAACAAATTATTGTTTCTACATAAGTTAAACATTAAAATAATTAATTTTGAACGTTTGTCAGCTCTCAAGTGATAGTTCATGACATATCTATAGAGCCCAATTAAAATTTTGCGTTTCACGCAAATATGCATTAGGTAAATAACAATATTTGCGCATTTCAAAATTTGAAATATGAATAATGCGACTTGCATTCTCTCGGATATCACGCCCTCGAACTTGCCGCAGATCATGATGGTGATGTTATCGGCATAGCCCTGTGCGTGGAAGCCCGCCAACCGAAGATCGGAGAGCAGGCCATCCACCACCAGGCACCACAGCAAGGGTGACAGTACTCCGCCCTGTGGGCAGCCAGCTGCCACGGTCGCCTTTATGGTGCAGAGGTTCTGTGACACATGAACCATCCTGTTTCTTATCATGGCGTCGATCCACCTTGTCACCGTTGGCTCGACTCCACGTCTTTGAAGTTCCCTACCCATCGACAGAAAGGACGCCCTGTCAAAGGCGCCCTCTATATCAAGGAAGGTAGCCAGCGCGACTTCTTTGTTGCTTAAGGCAATTTCCGCTCGCCGGGCAAGCTCATGAATAGCTTGCTCACAAGATTTTCCAGGTTGATAGGCATATTGGTTCTCGTTTAGAGGCAGCTTTGCCAATACGGAGTCCCTCAAATATCTGTCAATTATCTTCTCTAAAGTTTTGAGAAGGAAAGAGGTAAGGCTGATGGGCCGGTACGACTTCGCTTCCCAATTTCTTATTTAGTTTTGCCTCTAAACTCTAATCTTGTTAGGTTTATCAATAGAAGCTTCCTGCCTAAATGAAGAAAACCAGTCCCCTTAATTGCGTTGATGACCAATTTTTTTGTTTCCAATATCGGATAAAATACTTCATCATTATAAATACTGTGGACTCGAGCCAACTTCTAGAATACTTTGCAGAAATTGAGAAATTTCTAAGACAAAAATTCTAACAAATCCAAGTCATTCAACAATAGAGACTGCAGCGAATTGATTTGCAAACACAAAAATTTAATATTAAATTTTTTATTGTCAAATTGTTATTTTGTACCTGCAATGCAAAGTTTTTAGTATGCCAACCCGGCATCGCTATTTGGAGGCCACAACATAAGTGTGGGATTGTTGTAGAACTTGACGTTAAGAGAAATATCAGTCATGTCACATCTTCCTCATGATTCACTCTGTAGGTATTAACTTTAATTGAAGAAATGTGGTAATAAAAATAGATTTGAACGGATATATCTATTGGGTTGACTTTTCACACCTCAGCACGTGAACACCACAATTGAAAAATTCCCAGTTTCAAGATCAGCTCTTCTGCTGTTCTTATTCTCCAAAAGCTCGATTTCCATTGTGTAAATCCATTTTACTCCTTGGAATTAAAAATTAGAGCAGAATAATTTAATTACGGGCAATCTCTATAAATCAAGAAACAAACTCAGCTAGAGCTGACTATTCTGTGACTATTGCATTGAAATGTCCAATATAATGTTCAAGTTGCATGAAATAAAACAGATATATTACAATATATGAGGAATTTATCACAAATGCTTTGTTTAAGTGATATTAACAATAATATTTTTGGAAAATATTCGAGATCTTTTTAAGCAGAGGATAACATATTCAGCTCAATTTTAAATTTAGAAGCAGAAAACTAAAATAATTTAGATTTATAATTTGGTCTTCTCAATCATTGAATTAAAATTACAAATCGGATTATAATAGAACCGTGAAATCTGAGATATTTTTTTACAAGAGAGAATCTACACGAAAAAAAAATACAATCACACCATTTCATACACAGATAAACACGCTTTAGTTTTATTCTTAACAATCGTATTCAAAGAGAGACGGCAAACTATTGTTACATAGTGTTTTCAATACCGTTGGCATTATCTTAGTACAACAATCGCGTCCGTATTTTGTAATAGAATACCAATTCAAGTAATTCGTAGTCTCGTAATGTCTCGAAACAATTGAAATATATGGTCTATTATAAGAGAGAAGGTATGCAATGTATCTTGATGCAGCGGTAATTATTATTAGTAATTATTGTTTCACTTTCTCTGAAACATCCTCAACCACGTGCTTGGTTATGTATCTCTGTATATGTATGTGTGCATGTACAAGCAGGACGTAATAGCGATAGAAGAGAACAATTGTTCACCCCTTACCTTTTAGTAAATATCAGGTTTTGAAATGGCATAATGCGATGGTTATTTCAGGACTTTAATGAGCAAACTATAAATGAATATGAACTGAATTCATTAGATATGAATGTCATATCATATAATAAAAGGTCAGGTTTACCAATTCATATATTAGAATCCTGCGAATTCGTTTTTCCTGACATAACCTTGATCTCTTTTATTACATAGATCATGTTCGGTTATTAACAAACGACCTAGTATCCGGTAATTTGTGGAAGGCCGTCATAAGCGCGGGGGTATCAAGATAATCGTATTTCAGCATGTAACTACATAACGAAAAAAAAATAAACAAGAAAATGTAGAAGAACAGTAGCAGGCGCAATTACATTTAATTCCTTCAATTCACGCAAATAAAAAGGAGTTGTGTATAGCGAATTCAGCGCAATTAATCGTAATGGATAATTGGTACAACAAAACTCGTTATGCAATTAGTAGATGAACTTGCGCGGCGGCGATAATTAAAAGAATTGGTAAAACCATACTTACGACTAGAGCACGCTTCCATTTATTATTTATAAATTTATATTTAGCTTAAATGGATATATGTACATGAATACGAATTCTGCTATGTAATAATATATTTTCATTATGGTGTGTGTGTACGGTAATCATCTACACACAACACACATATATCTTAATCCGTAATTAGCTGGGACATACAACTTGAACAGTAGCCATGTCCCGAAGGCGAAAACGACTCGAAGATTCCCAACTCCTAATTACATATCCGATACGAATGCAGAATATCGCGACCGGCACAGCGATATTTCGTCCAGATATGTATCCAGCTCCCGAACTACCTTAATCTTAATTTTTGATCTTGTCCGAGACGAATTATATGTATGGCGCTCTTAGCTATCACGTTATATTATTACATATTGACGCCCGGTTATCCCGTTTAGGTATTCTGTTTTCTTAGCTCTCTCTTATTCCTCTTTTTTTGTCTGTTTGCTTTGGTTGCACACTTAGTTATTTTCCGTTCGCTACAATCTTGTATGTATATAGGAGAGATTCAGAGCTATCGATAATAATATCACCGGTCTGTTTTTTGTTCCCATCTCTCAAAAGAAGTCAAGGGGAAAAAAAGACATTCGATCGTCTGATATTTATTTACGCGATTTTTTATTGCTCATTATTACCATTTAGGATTGCCGCGGTATCATTTCGATGGACTTTATTTGCATAAAAATATGTTACTCGAAGTTATAGTCTGGTGGTTCTTGTGAAAATAAAAAGGGTGAATTAAAAAAGGGACATACCGCAAGTGTATAATCAATCAACATGAATTACACAGATATTTTTATTAAAGTGTAGGTTATGCGGTATTTTTTTTTGCTCTGAAACGATTCTCGGAAATATCTGTATGTAAAAAACGCAGCCTATTTAAAACTCACAAATTTTTTATAGAAGTTAGAGATTAAGATTCTTTGGAGAATTAAAAAATTTCAAACTACATACATACAAACTAGCGGTCCGAGAATTGATCCTTGAGCGACACCTCTGGACAAGGACGCTTGAGATGTACTTGCGTTCATCTGAAAACTGTGACACCTATTAGTTAGAAAACTGTAAATAAGATTAGTGGCTTCATTACTCAATCCATATCAAAGCAAGATGGAAATTAAAAGGTCATGAACAACTGTGTCAAATACTAAACAATTAAACCCACTGAACACCAAACAAGTTTTAACTAAAAACACCGACGCGTTTCAACAGCAATGCTGTCATTATCAAGGCGATAATAAAACTAAATTAAAATAAAATCTACAAAAACAGGTAACCTAAATGTTATGCACGGTCAATCCGATACGCATCATTAATTTCCGATTAACGAAAACAATGACGAATACGGTATAGGTCCATTGTCACAGTTCATTACACATGACTTATTTTTATATATTTCTAAACTTTCGAAAACATTTAGAAACTTACAATTGTTTATTTGTCTAATTAATTTAACATTCGTATGATCGATGTGATCTGTTTCAAAAATGTGTTGGGCAACGCTCGATTTCTCAATTCTATTAAATCTAAGATGAGCCATATGCTCTTTGAATCTAGTTGAGACTGCTCTCCTGGTTTGCCCAATATATTTTTGATTACAATCTTTACAATTGATTTCGTAAATACCTGACTTTTCTAGAGGTTGTATTTTATCTTTAGGGTTACCGATGAGACTTCGTAAACTAGTCCCAGAACTGTAAACTATTCTCAGATCTAGCTCTTTGAAGATTTTACTCAAACCTTTAGTGATAAAGGGAGGGTCACAACGGGTGAAGCTTTAACATCCTCTCGAAAAGTCGGACTACTATGATCGGGTTAATGACCTGTTGAGTAGTGGCCCTTATCAGTCAATTTCAAAAAATCCTTTATCGAAAATGATTAGAGACGTCAACAACGTGTTTAAAACTTGTAACAACCTTGTTACTGCCGACGTTAGACGTAAGCTACATGTTTCCAATCCTGTTGTCCCTAAATTATATTGTTTACCTAAAATCCACAAACCTGGCAAGTCGGTAAGGCCAATTGTTTCGGCAATTGACGCACCGACTTATAAGGTTTCCAAATGGCTGACCAATGAATTTAATAATTTGCCACTACAGCAACCTAGTTTTGCAGTAAAAAATTCGTTAGAATTTATTAAAGAAATTCAAAATACTCAGTTGCTGGAGGGTGAAATATTGATTTCATTTGATGTTAGTTCTCTCTTTCCTAGTGTACCGATTCCAGACACCTTGACATACCTCGAGGACTTGTTGCTTCAAAATAGTTTGAGTCAACAATGTGTCCAGGAATATATTCGCTTAACTGACATCTGTATGAAACAGAACATTTTTCAATTCAACGGGGTTTTTATGAACAGCTGGAAGGAACGGCAATGGGTAACTCCTTGTCGCCCTTTTTGGCTAACCTTTTCATGAGCCGTTTTGAAAAGGACTTAGAATCTGAGAGCGAATACTTTCCTAGGGTTTGGTTGAGGTATGTGGATGATATTTTCGCTATATTTGACACTAAAAAATGTAATATTGACGATTTTCTCAATAGATTAAATAATCGGTTCGAAACCATAAAGTTCACTTGTGAAAGAGAAGAAAACGGTCAGCTACCCTTTCTAGATACTTTAGTAATTAGAAATAACAATAGATTAGAGTTTGACGTGTATAGAAAGGAAACCAGTACACTTCGCTACATTCCATTACAGCTTAAAATTATAAAAGATGCGGCCAAGTGTAATGGTTTCCAGCCTCAGCATATCTATAAGTTAATTAGGAAGTTTAATTATAAGAAAACTGTGAAAGAATCTACGACTTTTCGAGAGGATGTTAAAGCTTCACCCGTTGTGACCCTCCCTTACGCTCCCTTTATCACTAAAGGTTTGAGTAAAATCTTCAAAGAGCTAGAACTCAGAATAGTTTACAGTTCTGGGACTAGTTTACGAAGTCTCATCGGTAACCCTAAAGATAAAATACAACCTCTAGAAAAGTCAGGTATTTACGAAATCAATTGTAAAGATTGTAATAAAGAATATATTGGGCAAACCAGGAGAGCAGTCTCAACTAGATTCAAAGAGCATATGGCTCATCTTAGATTGAATAGAATTGAGAAATCGAGCGTTGCCCAACACATTTTTGAAACAGATCACAACATCGATCATACGAATGTTAAATTAATTAGACAAATAAACAATTGTAAGTTTCTAAATGTTTTCGAAAGTTTAGAAATATATAAAAATAAGTCATGTGTAATGAATTATGACAATGGCCCTATACCGTATTCGTCATTGTTTTCGTTAAGCGGAAATTAATGATACGTATCGGATTGACCGTGCATAACATTTAGGTTACCTGTTTTTGTAGATTTTATTTCAATTTAGTTTTATTATCGCCTTGATAATGACAGCATTGCTGTTGAAACGCGTCGGTGTTTTTAGTTAAAACTTGTTTGGTGTTCAGTGGGTTTTTTGTTTAGTGTTCTACTTCTGCACCAAGAGATCCAGTGAAGAACTTCTTAACTGTGTCAAATGTCTACTGTCTACTGTAGTCAAGCATGATTAATACTGTCACAAAACTAGGATCCGTTTCTTGCAAAATGTCGTCGGTTATCTTCAATAGAGCAGTTATCTTCAATAGGTGTGGCTTTTTTTGAAACCGGACTTAGTAGAAATCAGTACATCATGGCGTTTCAAAAATACAGTCGTTTGCTGATGCTTAATTCTTTCCAAAATTTTCGAAAGTAGAACAATGCTTACTTCATGATGGCAGGAATACTTTGAGGAACTATTCTGCAGTAAAGTAAACAAAAAATGAAGAGACTATTATGGAAAGTATAAATATAGCAAATGAGGATACAGAATTAATAAAAATGAAAACCGCAATAGAAATCGCAAAATAATGGCAGAAGTAGAATACTAAACACTTTAACCCACTAAACACCAAACAAGTTTTAACTAAAACACCGACGCGTTTCAACAGCAATGCTGTCATTATCAAGGCGATAATTGGTGTTTAGTGGGTTAAAGTGTTTAGTGTTCTACTTTTGCACCAAGAGATCCAGTGAAGAACATGGCAGAAATGATTAAGAACATTGGTGAAACAGGAACAAAGATACTTTTGGAGATCATTAGTATGGCGTGGAAATAAGAAAGTATGCCAGAGGGTTGTAAAATGGCACCAATAAAAAAATCAATTATAGAGATTGCAATAACTAGAGATATGTATAGCATTACTAAGCACAGTTGTCAAAATATATCAGCAGTAAATTAACTGTTAATCGGACCATCAGTATCAGAATCACCATGCGGATTTAGACCTAGAAGGAGCAGGCAAAAGACAGAATATTGCAACAGGGGAAAAAGGTAAAAGTAATCGGTTACCTATTCTTTCTCCTCATATACTTACAGTCCAACGATGTTGCTAATTCACGGTGTTTATAAACTGAAAATTAACAAGCACGTAGATCTAAATAAATAATAATAATAAATAAATAAATAATTATAAATAATAATAATAAATAAATAATTTGAAATATCTTCAAAATCGACTCAAATTTTGTTATCAATAAGTCTATAAAAATATAACGACTCAATATGAAAAAAATTGAAGATGGTGGTTTCTGGAGCATTCTGTATAACGTATTTAGGTGTAGATTTGCTTGTTGTGATCAGAAAAGATGTTTCTAGTGTTGCGTAAAGTAGATGGAATTCGCCCTGCCGACGAATGCAATGAAAATAGATCAAGCATTAGAAGCAGTTTACGTGGTTTCGACTTTCCAGGTCTTATCAGCGCAACTCCGAATGCAAGATCTGATTTCATCGCTTTTCACCTTTTAACTTATTTGTATAATACTTCCGACAAATCGACTAATTCCAATCCCATGCCCTCTAGTGAGCAAGGTGGAACCGCAGTGTTCTATTTAAAAATTAAAATTTACCGGTGATTACGGGCAAATGAACCTGTATGCTCCGAAATAATTTTGTGTTATAGGTTTCATAAAGCTAAACAGCAAGGAGATATGGAAGAATATCGTATTATTGTTACACCCTGTATATTTCATATATATTCCTTCGAAAACGGGTTATTTCTGTTTTATTTGTTCCTTTTATGTTTATGTACCTTGTAGCCAACGGATCTGTTCATAGTACAGCTTTGGGAAGAAATATCTTTAATTAAAGTGACCACGAGAAATATCTGGAATTTATTTAGGGAATCGTGGGATGACCGGTAGAGGGCGTAACTGAGTACCAAAATTTTCAATTCTTATTTTATTCAAAATTTACAAAAGTGAGGTTTATCGCGAATATGAAAATTGGAATCTTCCGACAATTCCGCATATTTTACACCGAACAAATTTTTTGTATTTTGTCAAATAAGGGGAAGGGAGGTAGCGAATGTTTGTTCAGAAGGAACGCTTATAACTCAGGTTCTATTGAATCGAAGTTTCCAAGCTTAGTCTTGTTGGAAACAGTTCTCCTCTACGAATGTAATGCTTAGCAATTTTAACAAATCTAATAAGTGACGTGCATGCTAGAGGGCGCTGTTTATTTTTTTAAATTTAGATTTTCATCAAAAGTATTAAACGGAAACTTGCATTTTTCACCACTAATTTAAAAAGTAGACTTACTATTACTAACAAATCAATGAAAACCGGGCATCTTTTACCTATCCGAAGGTACATATCTTAATAACATGTATATAACCAGAATTTCTCTATAAATAATTATTCTGCTTCATCTGAACAGAATTTAGCAAATTATGTCCTACTAGAAAGGATTTTCCTCAACCTATTCGTAGTGATCCAAACTTCAATATTATTGTTACCGATACCGCGAGAGGGCACAATGCAGAAAAAAGCAGACATTTAATTAATTGCAATCTCTATTTCTGCCTTAGAAATACTTTGTATCGCATTTCTTATTCTCGCAACCATGTTGTTCGAGTAGTGGGCTGCGTTGCAAGAACAGAAGCCAGTTGCACTAGTCTAGCTTTCTATCGCAATCACGCTCAGTTAGAGTTTGAAGAAGGAGTAAACTCCTATCATTTCAAATGCTTTCCGATTTGTTGTTTGATGTTTCCAAGAAGACTAAGCTTCTACGATTCGGTAGAGTAGAAGCTGAATTATAAGGGTTCCTTCAAAACTAAGTTTCCCTTCCTGCCTTTTCGCTTATTTAACGAAATACAAAAAAATTGTCCAGTGTTAAATATGCGGAATTTTCAAAAGATTTTCATATTTTCGATAAACCTCAATTTGGTAAATTTTGTATAAAATAAGAATTTAAATTTTTCGCGGTCAGTTACGTCATCTAGCGGTCATCCCACGATTCTCTAAATAATTTCCAGATATTTCTCGTGGCCACTTTAGTTTATATTTCATCCTGAAGCTGTACTGTGAACCGTACCTGAGATATGGCCGAGGCCATTCTTAGTTGCCCACCCGGTACATAGTTTCAAGCCTTAACTGTTAGGTATGTACATAGTTTATTTTTGTTACAGCATCTTCTAATCTTCATCGTTGTATTGTATAAAAACCTAAGAGTTCAATGAAGTCCCATTTAGACGTTGAATCTTGTGCAACAATATTTTCTGTGTTTCATATACCTACCATGCTTCAATCGATATTATTGCTTGTGCGTTAGTTATTCGGAATCTATTCACCTTTGTATGGATGCATCATCGGAAGGTATTTGCTTTAGCTCTGCTCCGTAAATCTGTGTACTGACCGTGCCCTTGTGTACGTGCGGAACGTCGGAATGGGATTTCCCCTAAGTAATATTTACAAGGACAGTAAATTGATGTGAATTATTGATGGTCCCTGTAAAATGGATATAAACCTCTACTTAGAGAATCGATTGAATGATAAAGGGTAGACGTGTCTGGTAGAATTGTTCAACAAATGTACGGGGAATTGCTTAATAATGTAGGCAATTTGTGTGCCCAATATATGTGCGAGCGTCCGAGTGTTTGGTTGTTGTGTCTACTTGTGTTGTACGTGCGAATGCAAAATTAATTTACGAGATTTATGCGATTTACTCCGTCGAGATTTATCATACATATATTGGAAGCCGACGTCGGGAAGGAATATTTTATCACGGCTTCGATTCGAGGTCAATCGCTTTATGACTTTACCTGCATTTTATTCTAAGATTCACCTCATCTTTTTAGAAGATTCGATGGTCTCAGCCTAATTGATTATCATTCTATATTCGGATTATTATTTTGGGATTCGCTCTTGTAAGTTGAAACAAGAATAATGTTAACGGTGAACAATAAAAGAGCTATTGTCCGCGTTTGTTGCAAAAATGAAGCGTTCATGTTTGTCATGACGACGTGGATTTAATTTCAATTTTTAATACATAAGTTTGCTTCACGAAAATGATGTATATTTTTCCATTGTATTGTTAAGTTCTTCACTGGATCTTTTGGTGCAGAAGTAGAACACTAAAGACTTCAACCTACAAAACATCAAGCAAAGTTGTCATTATGAAGGCGCTAATAAAACTAAAACCTGCAGATAACAAGTAGCCTAAACGTTATGCACAGTCAATCCGATACGCAACAATGACTAAACTGTCGAAAATTAATTTAACATTCGCATGATCGATGTTTTGATCTGTTTCAAAAATGTGTTGAGCAACGCTTGATTTCTCAATCCTATTAAATCTAACATTAGCCTGATGCTCTTTAAATCTAGTTAAGGTTGCTCTCCTGGTTTGCCCAATATATTTTTGATTACAATCTTTACAATTGATTTCGTAAATACCTGACTTTTCGAAAGGTTGGATCTTATTTTTAGGGTTACCGATGAGACTTCATAAACTAGTCCCAGAAATGTGAACTATTCTGAGATCTAGCTCTATAAAGATTTTACTCAAACCTTTAGTGATAAAGGGAGCGTAAAGGCAGGGTCAGAACGGGTGAAGCTTTAACATCATCTCCAAAAGTCTTAGACTCTTTTGCAGTGCTGAGGCTGGAAACCATTACACTTGGCCACATCTTTTCATATTTCGCCTTGTTCAAGGGAAAAGTGAGGAGTCTCTGTACTAAAAAATCGGGCTTGCTTGTTCTGGTATTTAGATATTCAAAAGTGGCCATGCGGAGGACCATATTTTGCTACCACCCCAATATCTTTTCTTTACAGATTAATTTCGATCCACTCAGATTTTTTTCGCTGATAAAGCATTTGTTTAATTTTAATACAAAGGAACGCACGTGGGAAATCAGAAAATAGTGTTGTTTTCTTTCTTCTTAATCATTGCTAGAATGAATCTGATCTTTTTCTGAAATCTGATTGATCCTCATTTATTACATTCTCAGCATTTTACAAGTTGTTTGAGTATTGTTGACTTTAGCTACTGAAATAACAACTGAAACCTCTCATTCTTTTGAGAAAGTACCACATTGCACTGAAGCATTAACCATACCCAAAGGACAAGTTCACATAACTTCCCAAGCATTCTTTTAAATGTCTTTGAAGTTTTGAAGTTTGGTAAGAGATAAGTGGTGCTAAGGGAGAATAGGGTGACTGCTTGAGAAATTCAAAACTAATTTTATTAATTTTATGAAGTTTAATCTGCGACTTGTTTCTTCCTGTAAATAGAAATTGTTTTTTTTTTGTTGATTGTGGAGCACCAGAACAGTTTGCTAATACAGATAACTCAATAAGGCAATGATGAATAACTCCTTTTCTTTTTTCACAATTTCGATCTGACCATAGTTTCTTGAGTTACTTTTTCATGCCTTTTTACGATCACTTTACCAGCGTTTGGTGTTGGCACCAAATATTGCGTTAATTGAAAACTGTTAGAGTAGTTATCGAGACATAATATGTGACCTAACTTCTGATATTTTATGTGTCAGCTTCTCCACCCTCCCCCCCCCCTCCCGTAAAAGCAAAAGCATCTACGGACGGATTAAAATTAATTTCTAGGTATATGCTGTTAAAACGGTGGCATGTTTATCAGTCGAACGCGTTTCTAATTCACTATTCAAGCGTTTCGTAATTGATTTTATGGAAAGCTTTTTCACCTGTTTATTTCTTTTATTTTATCAACAAAAACTTCTCGTTAAAAAATTTACGTTTAGTAATTTGATAACTGAGCTGGCGGGGAAAATAAGAAACAATACAAATACGGAGGAAAAAGGATCATAATGATATAGGGCGACAACATTGTTGCATTAGACTGTACGCATATGCATGTATGAATATATTCTTGTATTCTTATCGAATGAAAGCCTTCTTCCCAATTGGTAGTAGCTCACATTTATTGTTATTCCATGCCTCTCGTTGTCTCGTATTGAATAATTTAGTCATTGATTATTGCGCAAAACGTCTCGGTTTTCAATATTTCCCCTCTTTCTCTCTCGTAGTACATTTTACGTTCGTTGCGGTTTGATTGGTTCTTGGTTAGGTGTACAACATGCTCGCGAGTTTATTTTATACAGTGGTCTACATAACGATGAAGAAAGCCGCGAATTGTAAAAATATCTTTTTTTTAACTGTGTACCTAACGTAAATTTATTTAGTTCTAAATTTTAATGTAATAGTGAGCGAAGCACATTTATGATTATTAATTCAAGTACTCTTACGATGTAGTCATTGCCAACAGAGAGACAGTCGAAACTTAGATCTGAACTATCGAAACGTATTTAGATCTGGTGAGTAGAACTATGGGATGGTGTAGTCATCAGTTTTGACGTAATTGATGTCCAGCCTACAGAGTGGATTAATATATTTTTTTCTGATAATTAAGTTGTATTTTGGGCCTTGGAAGTTCTGTAGTTTGCAACGGTTCTTACGGGAATTTCGAAACGGTGGTCAAAAGCGTTATTCTGATGTGAGTGCCAAGTTATTCAAGCGCAAGAAGTAATTATTTCTTTCTTGGTTCGTAGATGGTGGTACATTTTAGGACTGATGTTGAATATGTGCTGATGCAACGGTTCAATTGATTAAAATATCATGTTTGCTACAAACTTTGGGCAAGACACCCTATGTAGTGGGAATGATGCCTTGGACATTACTTATTTTCCAACTATTGTACTGAAAAACGAATGTAATCATGACTGATCAAGCTATTTACTGCTCTTTTTTGTATTGAAACGCTTTCCCCAACTTTTCATCTATACCTTAGAAACGTCTCCAGTGAGATTAACAACATTTTGCCACAAAGAGGACTGCCATTGTGGCATCTGCGGCGTCTTCTTTACTAAATCCAAACCTTGAGTTTTTTTATGTTAAAATTTTAAGGAGATGTTGTCGGTATTTGGCTGATACAGCTGACAATTTTAGAATCGATTTTGGAAATGTCAAGAATTTTTGTTTTTTCGGAGTTTGCTGATATCGCTGCTGCTGATAGAACGTTATTTTCTCTGGCTACATCCGAAATGAGCGGAGAGTATGAGTAGTAGTAATATTCAACTTGATAAACTTAACCAACATTCATCTCAACATGAATCACAGTAATCATATCACAAACATCATTCTCAGGTTATTGCTTAGCTCTCATTCCATTTGTGAATTTTTATGTTCTTTTTGTTCTTGTTTTCTTTGAATTACTTTCTGGCAATTTTTTTTACTCCAACATCTCATTTTCCGATTGTAGTGCCTTGAGTGGTACTTTTCTTGCTCTTTCCTCTTCGAATTTCTCACCATCTTGCTTTTTCTTCTCAGCTTCCAATTCATGTTTGTAAGGAGATGCTTAGACGATTAGAATTGAAAACTTCAAGACAGACAACACAATCTTGGGTAATGCCATGATAAAAGCAGATTTATCTGGCATCGAGAAGCATTCTGGTTGTAGTTCAAAATTATGAGTTGATTGATTGTTGTTTGAGTTGGGTTAGTTTTAATTAAAAAGGTAAAGGTTTAATTGCAACAGCTCAAAAGAGGCACATTAGTGGTTGGAGCTTGCGAGACGTGTAAGGTAGTAAACAAATGAAGACCACACCATGCTTTCGTGCAAAGCCAATAACTTCAAAGTTTTTAGCGTGAGTAGCATGTCCAGCAAATATGAGTAGCACTGCGGATTCGTTGCTTGCTTTCCAGGACTGGGTTAATTTATAGAGTCACACGGGAGATAGGCTTGTTTTAGTATGTTTCAGCATTACAAGCATGAAGAATCGCCCATATAACATGCGCACGACTCCTATCATAGTCTGTTCCTTGTTAGAGGAAGTAAGGTCACCAACTGGAAGCTTTTCTTTTAAGGGTATTATTTTAAACTGGTTCTTAGCATTAACTATGACCTCTCTTTCATTACAATTGAAGATTTTGTCAGCAGTTAAATGGTTAGGTGTCGCTTCATCTCCCCAACAAATTAAACAACTGGTTCATCGACGCATTTTGAGTAGCTCTAGCTTCTGAGGTACATTTTGGTTCCCGGATTGTTAAATTGTGATGCCTAGCCAAACGGCGTTTTGTAGCCATGTTATCGTCGCAATTAAATTTCCGGCTTACATTATTATTCATAACTCTTTCGATGTAAGACCAAAAAGTCTGCTGTCCACACTTACAAGGAAACACAGGCAAGTGGTGGTGACCAATTTAAATGAAATTTGGTGGGTTTGTAGACTGATGCAGTGTAAGAACAAATCGCTCGTTTTCGGGGGTGGAGGCAACCAAGAGCCAACGCCACCTACCGCTATTTGCTTTAATATCTTCAAAACTATAAGACATATCAAAAAAAAGTTAAGACTGTTTTATGAGTACTAAAAGATAGCGACGATAGTTTGCCTGTCATATTGTCATTATCTTGTTTTCCAGAAACAACCCCCACCCCCTATATTTATTAAAAGCTATTGTCTTATAGTTTTGGAGATATTAAAGCAAATAGCGGAAGGTAGCGTTGGCTCTTGGTCGCCTCCACCCCGAAAACGAGCGATTTAGCATTTATGGAAGTTACCGTTGCTTTTATACTGCATCAGTCTACAAACCCACCAAATTTCATTTAAATCGGTCACCACCAGTTGCCTGTGTTTCCTTAACTGACATCTGTATGAAACAGAACATTTTTCAATTCAACGGGCGTTTTTATGAACAGCTGGAAGGAACGGCAATGGGTAACTCCTTGTCGCCCTTTTTGGCTAACCTTTTCATGAGTCGTTTTGAAAAGGACTTAGAATCTGAGAGCGAATACTTTCCTAGGGTTTGGTTGAGGTATGTGGATGATATTTTCGCTATATTTGACACTAAAAAATGTAATATTGACGATTTTCTCAATAGATTAAATAATCGGTTCGAAACCATAAAGTTCACTTGTGAAAGAGAAGAAAACGGTCAGCTACCCTTTCTAGATACTTTAGTAATTAGAAATAACAATAGATTAGAGTTTGAGGTGTATAGAAAGGAAACCAGTACACTTCGCTACATTCCTTCAGACTCCCATCATTGTGTTCAACACAAAATGGCAAGCCTGAATTTTTTGGTCCACAAACTTCTCATTTACCCTTGAACAAGGCGAGGTATGAGAAAGAGCTTAAAATTATAAAAGATGCGGCCAAGTGTAATGGTTTCCAGCCTCAGCATATCTATAAGTTAATTAGGAAGTTTAATTATAAGAAAACTGTGAAAGAATCTACGACTTTTCGAGAGGATGTTAAAGCTTCACCCGCTGTGACCCTCCCTTACGCTCCCTTTATCACTAATAGGTTTGAGTAAAATCTTCAAAGAACTAGATCTCAGAATAGTTTACAGTTCTGGGACTAGTTTACGAAGTCTTATCGGTAACCCTAAAGATAAAATACAACCTCTAGAAAAGTCAGGTATTTACGAAATCAATTGTAAAGATTGTAATGAAAAATATATTGGGCAAACCAGGAGAGCAGTCTCAACTAGATTCAAAGAGCATATGGCTCATCTTAGATTGAATAGAATTGAGAAATCGAGCGTTGCCCAACACATTTTTGAAACAGATCACAACATCGATCATACGAATGTTAAATGAATTAGACAAATAAACAATTGTAAGTTTCTAAATGTTTTCGAAAGTTTAGAAATATATAAAAATAAGTCATGTGTAATGAACTGTGACAACGGACCTATCCCACATTCGTCATTGTTTTCGTTAATCGGAAATTAATGATGCGTATCGGATTGACCGTGCATAACATTTGGGTTACCTGTTTTTGTAGATTTTATTTTAATTTAGTTTTATTATCGCCTTGATAATGACAGCATTGCTGTTGAAACGCGTCGGTGTTTTAGTTAAAATTTTTTTGGTGTTCAGTGGGTTAAAGTGTTTAGTGTGTTTCCTTGTTAGTAAATGGTTTTTAAGTTCTTCTACCTGTATTTAGAAAAAATACTTTTTTGTTGATCTTTAGTTTATTAGTTATTATTTAATTACACCATCTACAAGCAAACCTTATTTCTACAGAAAAGCAAACGGTGAGATCAAAACATCATCTCTATAAACTACGATTCCTCCGCGTTCGAAGATTGAACCACAAATAAAAGGGAAAAAACAACAACGAATAGCTGTCTTAAATAAAGGATAATGCGACGTGGGAATGTTACATTCTACCTTAGTCTTTTGTTTGAGTAAATTACACACGTTATAATATATGTAATAAATCGTAAAGAGAGAACGAACCCGTCGTTATTAGTTATAACTTATTTATGGCGAGCCTTCAATCGACGTTACACTGAAATTACAGACCTTCAATAATGCACCACAAAATTTATAAACTCAAACTTAAATCGATGACGGCACTTTAAAATTCCTCAACAAACTTCTCACATATGCACGTTATTGAGAACCTGGCTTGTACAATATTAACCAACAGTTTCGATTCACGAACGTTGTTTCGTCTATTTCGAGCATAAAATGTTTACTTGCTTTAGGTTTCGTTCCTTAACTCATCCTGAATAAAATAACACAATTTTGCGTGAGTTTGTACCTAATTTTTGATTGTGTTCATGCGAAATTCCTCTTAAATTCTATGCATATATCGGCTTTCTTTAATATTCTGTATTATTACCCTTCTAGTGTCCTCTTTATGGTGGATGCATCGGTTATCTTTACGAATGCAAATGGTGAATTGATTTTATAAATTTATAATAACATAATGGAGAGGTAATACCTTTCAGTCTCTATTGTACTCTTAAAAGAAGTTCGTTACAATGTTCCATATAAGTGTTGGTTCGAATCTTCGCTCAATTTCAACACCATTTGGTTTTCTAATTATAGTAATATCTGCAGACATTAAAATGTTACCCTCCTCGCTGATTGTTACATAAAATCACCGGCGAAATGATTAATCGTACCACCAGCAGAGAAACATTTTAAGCGATATATAGTCATGAATATCGGTGGCATTCGCTCAGCCAATCTAATTGAAATCACACACAGGCATAGAATACACGAGGACAAAACGCACACGTATCAGCGAAACTAATTAATTAAATAAAACACCTTATTTCTTCCAACTGTGCGGCTCACCAATATAGCCCATTGTCGTTGGGGAAAGCAATTATAAAGAGAAGCAACCATATTAACAAAAAATGTCTACGTCTATTATGACTATATTAATATTATTGTTGTTGGTCCAGATGATAAAAACTGAATCTGCTAGACGAGGAACTTCTGCAATTCACATTACAAGAACTTTACGTGGAAACTGCACCAGATTAATGGATTCGTATAGCATTGATGACAAACTTTTTCTAAACAACATGTGATTAAAATCATCACTCTTGTTGTGCCAAAACTTTTCTTCTTCTTTCGTATTAATTTTTTTATGACGGATAGTATTTAAAGTTTAAGAAAGGTTTGATATTTTAATTAAGCAAACAAAAAAAGATAAATCTTTAAGATCAGTTAGAATTGTTAGACATATTAACAAACAGTATCAGGACTGGAGTTCTGGCTGACAATTTTTTTCTAAAGGAAGCTTCGTTAATGTGGATACCAGGTTATTGAAGTTGGTTTGTAGTTTGTAGCATAATTCTGGAATGATGTTTGTTGACGATGCTTACTTTGGTAGCTGGTTTGCAGAGCAAGATAAAAATTTCTCTTTGAAAGGTGTGGAGAAGGAGTACTTTGACTTTCAAATTTTTCAATACTTCCTCGTATAATATCATGAAATGTCTTTTACTGAATGGCAATGAAAGGAAGCTGTACCGAAACATGTAAACAACTCCGAAAACTGGACTGTACCTTCATGTTACCGTTTGAAGCAGCAATTCACACGTAACACTAGAGGCTATGCATACATTTTTATCCTTGTAAGCAACACTATTTCTGTTTATTGTCAACCAACATTCTGGCTTCGAAATTAAATTCTCAACGATTATTTAAAGGGCTATTGCCAAGATATTAGGAATACAGCTTTGGTGGGCCAAAATCTAAAATCGGATCAATTGTTTGGATTTCTGACATGTTTGTTTGACATGTAAAAGGTCGGACAATGGAATTAATTTTTTTAATAAACCATCGAAAACTGCCAACGATCTTTTAAATGAGAACACATACCATTGATCCTCACTTTGGCGAAATATTGAAAAAAATAGATGAAAGGAGCAAGTATGATCTCATTTAGCTAACTGTAGAGAGTTCTAGAAAGATTAAATTAACGTTATGCAACTGACCCTGAAAAGATAGTGCCGAAGCACTGTTGCTAATTATATGATAGGATTGGAACAGAATCTAACTTAGGTATTTTTAGAAGCTGAACAGACCCAGAAGTTTCTGAATTACTCTGTGAATAAAAATAAGAAATCAGTAAATTAGAGTTATGTAAGTCCATCTACTGGTCTTCAACTTTTAGGACAAGCGATTCTGACCATTAAGAACTAATGGAGTACTGGTACTCAAGCCACTGAAGTTTGTGACAGCACCCAAACAGCAGTAAGTTCAAAAATAATCTCTCGTTATATAAATGGATAATTTAGAAGACTAATGATACTAAAGGGAATTCTAGACTTAACACAAATCATCGACTCAATGGTCGATGGTACTTTGCTGCATTTCATAAATAAATGATTGCAGATAGGAGATTTTTGTCCAGTATGTAAGATGATAATGGTGAAGATGATAGAAGATATACAGAAAAAAGTTTTCTGGAAGGGAACAAAGCACATTCGGATTGTAAAAAAGGCATTCATGCGAATGTTTTCTAAAGATGTATGGTGGCAGCAAACTGGAAGGCGGAAACTTTATTTGATTTGATTGGTGAAAAAGCTTCTTAAGTATTGAATTAAGGAATATGCTCAGCTTTGGATAAAGGATTCTTCTTTGGACACATATCAAATAACCAGATATAAAAAGTGAAGAATCAGAAACAAGGAAAGTCCATTTGGGTATCCCCCAATGTATAGTTTTGGATCCATTGCTCTCTATATTCTATATCAATGATATCGATAGAATGTAATGATAGGATAACTTTGTTACTGTATACATATGTAGATGTCTTAGAGAACAAGCGAATAAACAATATATGTAGAACAATCTGAAACAACTGTCAAACTTAAAGCAGGTACGGTTTCGCTTCTTTGTTTTTATAGGAACTGTCAAAATTTCAGACGTCTACTGTCAAGAAATAGTCGCGGAGTTTCACGCCAATTACCTATAAATGTCGGGGTCAAAGTGCTCCTATGCGGAATTGGAGCGTTTGTCCTAGGTGCTATTTTTATATTTTTTGCCCAAACAAAGCTCTTTAACCCAAATCTGACACTATTTTCGTATTCAGCATGATCAATTACATAATATATATTCAAAATTTCAGGGAAATCGAAGAGGTCGAGATTTTCTTCAAAATCGCAATTTTTGACAATTTTCGAAGGGCGTTCGATTTCGTTCAAATTTTGGATATATATGTAATTGATCATGCTAAATACGAAAAAAGTGTCACATTTGGGATAAAGGGCTTTGTTTGCCCAAAAAAAATAAAAATAGCACCTAGGACGAACGCTCCAATTCCATATAAGCACTTTGACGTCGGTTTTTGTAGGTAAACGGCACGAAACCCGGAGACTATTTATAACTATCCGATAGCAAATTTTCTCAGCATTCAGAATATGTGTAGGTTGTATTTAGAAATGTTTCTCCTTCTGACCGAAGTTGTTGTTTAAGAATGTGTTTCGTGCAGTGATAAAACACTTCTAGATGGCTGGGAAAACGACCACGGAAATTCGAAATATTTTGCTAGAGGTTCATGGTGGATCTACTCCATCATTTTCGACCATTAGCTTCTGTGTGAGTGAGTTCAAACATGGCCGCACAAGCACAAGTGACCAACCACGCAGTGGACGCCCAAAGACCGCTACCAACGATGAAATGGTCGAAAAGATTCATGATGTCGTATTAGCGGATCGCCGATTGAAGTTGAAAGAGATAGTAGAGAAACAGGCATCTCAGAGAAACGCGTTGGCCATATCCTAGACGACATTTTAGGCACAAAAAAGTTTTCGGCGAGATGGGTAACGCTTTTGCTCACACTGGCACTGGGGCAAAAACGAAATCGGGTGACCGTTTCGGCGGAATGTCTGGCCAGGATTCAACACAGTCTAAGGGATTTGTTCATGCGTTTCGTAACCGTGGATGAGACTTGGATCCACCACTACATCCAGGAGACCAAGAAACAGTCGAAGGAAGCAGTGGACTGTTCCGGACAAATCAGCTCCGACGATTGGCGACAATTTTTTGTGATTCTCCTTTGTGAAATAGTAACAACAGATTTAATGCTTTATTTAGACGTCTATATTGTATAAGTGACCAGAATTATACACGGCTCCGTGTGATCTTCGTCGACTATCTGCAGTAGGGAAGGACGACCACGGGGCAATACTACAGCGAATTAACGGATCGATGGCCGCAGTGGTTAGGCGGTTGACTATCGTTGTGAGAGGACGATAGGTGCCGGGGTTCAACTCTCTGGAGGGACGGTGAAATTTTTTCAGAGAGTTTAATTCCGGATCGACTTGCCATTCGCTGTTGGGAGCAAGGTGATTAACAGCGAGGCGTCATAAAAGGCGATATGATGCTGTCACATTAAAAAAAATGATTCGATTGGATGGAGTATTGAAGGAGAAACGGCGGGGAAAGTGCTTTTCCACCACAACAATATAGAGGCTCATTAATCCCGCATCGCCGTGTTCAAATTGAATGAGTTTCGCTACGAATTTGTCTCTCATCAAAATATAGTCTTTGTCTTCGTTATAAATCCAAAGGTCAAGTGGATAGTACAGAGCAAACATTGAAACAGCATATGCACAAAGGAGATATTTAATCTCGTTAAACAATTTTTGGCAGAAGACAGAATTGGAATTATGTCAGCCTTATCATTTAGGCTCTCATGTTTCACTGTTTATTGCAAAGTTGAAGCTTCTAAAAAAGCTTTTCATTGTCGGTAATTTCATGTTATTGTTTTCTAAAATATTTTCTTAATTTCACATCTTGCGTTCTTCAGATCCATATATTGCATCTATATCAAGTGAAATATGGAAAAAATCGAATATCGTGCCGTTATAAAGTTCCTTACCAGGCAAGGAAAATCAGTCGCGACCATAATCAATGAGATGTCATTGGTTTACGGCGACTCTTGTCCAGGAAAAACCATGATGTACAAGTGGCATAGTTTATTTAAACAAGAAAGGGAATCCCTTGAAGACGACCCGAGGCCGGGCAGGAGCATTGAGGTGACCACGCCAACACTTATCCAAACAGTTGAAAAAATTGTACTCGAAGATGCTCGACTAAAGAAGAAACAACTCGTAGAAATGGTTGGAGTATCCGATACAACACTTTCTAAAATCCTACACGATCATCTCGGCATGTCTAAGGTCAACGCAAGATGGGTGCCGAGAATGCTCATGCCGCCGCAAAAACAACAGCGCGTAGAGTGTTCGCGTGCATTTTTGGACCTCTGTAATGAAGACAAGGATTGTGTATTGAGTCAAATTGTTACTGGAGACGAAACTTGGGTTCATCATTATGAACCTGAGTCCAAACAAGACTCCATGCAGTGGCATAAAAAGGGCACAGCACCTCCTAAGAAATTTAAATGTCACAATCAGCTGGGAAACTCATGGCAACGGTATTTTGGGACTTGGAAGGAATATTGTTGATTGATTATAAAGATAAAGGTGTTTCTATAACCGGAGAATATTACGCTTCAATATTAGAGCGACTAAAAGAAGCCATTAAAGAGAAAAGACGGGGAAAATTGACGAAAGGTGTGCTGCTTTTGCACGACAACGCGCCCGTCCACAAGAGCCGCGTTGCGTTAGCTGCCCTGCATAAGGTGGGCTTCGACATTGTGAATCACCCACACTACAGACCAGACCTGGCCCCGAGTGATTATTACCCTTCCGAAAATGAAAAAAAAAGCTGCGGGGTAAAAAATTTACTGCCGATGATGAAGTCAAGGAGGCAGTTTCGGCGTATTTTGCAGATAAAGAGAAATCATTTTTTTATGAGGGTATAAATAAATTAATTGAAAGATGTGAAAAATGTATACGTCTTGCAGGTGAATATATTGAAAAAGAAAAATAATTTGGTTTTTTTTATTTCCACCCCTTATCCTCCATTCCGCGAATACGCTCCCTCGTAACTTGCTTATCCTGTTTTTCTAGTCATATAATGTAGATCTGCAGCGTTTCCAGTAAAGATCAATATACTTCCATTCCTATGATTGCTTTTCTTTATAAAACCTTTACTAAACACAATTACTATTTTCTATAGTATGTATTCCTCATTCTACTAGAGGGCTAGGCAGTTGGTTATAGGATTCATTGGTTGCATTCGTCGGTTTTGACGTTTCAGGATTTAGAGACGTTCGTTCGCGTCAAACACACATAAATTAATGAATTAAATTAAATTATATTCGCGAGGCGAACGCAATTATCCAGGCGCTATAATTAAATTATTCGTAATTTATGTTAACTGTAAATTTAATTAAATTAATATATGGTGTTTCGAGAAATGCTGTAATTTAATTAGCGTTTTCGTATAATATATCTAAATACAATTAATACAAATATGTATGTATACGCGTATATCAGAATCTCGCGTAGATGTCACGTTGCATGCACGCCACGGTCGCCGCAAACCTATGTACGAATATATATGTATAATATGCAGGCAGGGTCTCCCTCGTCTGGTGTTCTTGTCAGGTGTGTATTTGTCAGTCTGTATTATTATTATTGTCATTATTGTTAGCCCATCTATACTATAATGGTTATTATATAGAATTATATGTTTGGTAGACTTATGCTATTATAATAAATTTTTATTAAATACGTTCTAACTGTTTATTAAATCCGCAGTGCTTGGAGGCAATTCAATTATTCGATCACGGTTTTGTCTTTCGTTAGTTTCAAAATGCTTTCTAGAGCTTTTTACTTGATGTGAGTGGGTGCCTACTTGATTTGTAACAATTTTTTTGGAAAAAAAGTACCTGCATTTTAAATAATACATAGTCCCTACATGCATTAATTTTTGAATCATCCAAAATTATTTTTATGGATACAAAAATTGATGACCAACGTCGGACTTCACAGTAAAAGCTTACGAAGAAGTTGTCACAGTGACGTCCGACCAACGTTCTTGACATTTCATATGTGTATGTAAATGGTGTTCTTTCTTACCAATTATTTATTTTAATATGCAATAATTATAAAAGAAAAATTATGATTACTTCTGGGCATTAGATATGTGCCTGCTTTGTTTTTTTTTTAAGTGTGGTGGGTGCTTAGTTGCAGCGACTCCGTAAGCTGTATCGCTTGTCTGGCTACGACTGCAACTCTTGCAGTGTAGTTTTGTGTAAATTATATTCAAATGGCTGTTGTAATGCTGCGCTGTTAATCACTTTGCTTTCAACAGCGAATAGTAAGTCGATCCGGATTTCAACTCTCTGAAAAAATGTCACTGTCTCTCCAGAGAATTGAAACCCAGCTCCTATCATCCCTCCACAACGATAGTTAGCCTCCTAACTACTGCGGCTATCGACCCGTTCTTTGTACCATCTCTATTAAAACTCTCACTTTTCTTGAGCAGTTTAGTGTCCTCTGTAAAGTCCAGTATCTTGCCCAGTGGAAACTTGAGTAGATCCATTCCGAAATGTTCCTGCCTGAGTACCTTTAATTCCTCACATGTGCAGATTACATGTAAACTTGTTTCCTCGTGTAGATCGTATCTTCTGGACCAGGGTTCGCTCACCCGACCCGTGTTATATAGATGCTTCCTCAGGGGACAGTGTCCAGTTATCAACCCTTATATTTTATTGCGTCTAATTAGGTTTTTAGAGAGCTTAGCTTCCCCATCCGTTCTTAGCACTTTCGTGTGGAGTTGACCTTCAGGCAACCTTCATTTCCTTACACTTTCTTTGTCTAACCAAGATTAGATCTCCCTTCTCCCTGGCGATTCCACATACGGGCTTCGGTCTTATGAAGTGTTTCTTAGAACCCTCCTTGACTAGTTTGTCGACTATTATATTGCTTTTAATATCCTCATGTCCGGACACCCAAATCAAAGATACCTTCTTGTCTGTTCCCAGTGTATCGAGGTACTGTTTGCAATCCTTAACCAGTTTTATCGACACGTTAAATGGTTATCAATCAAATCAATTTCATGCCATTGCGTTTCATATGAAGGTCGCTTCTTAAATAACATTGTTTTATTTCTTAAATAACTTGTATGAACCATTCTCCTTTTTAGATTTTAAATTCTGTAGTTAGAAGTTAAAATAAATCCATGTCATGAGATATGTTTAACTTTCTTTACATTTCAGCGGAAAACAATTCAAAAGTACTAAGTGTTTTTAATCTGTTTTCGCGACCCACCCAAAATGCTCCCGCGGCCCACGAGTGGGTCGCGACCCATAGTTTGGGAACCGCTGCTCTAGAATACGCCACGTTTTCACCAACGATGGCGACCTGTCAGAATCCAACTCCCAAGGTGTTAGATCAACGGATTCCCAGACCGATTAGCCCTTTCAATGGCAAGCGTCCTCGCATATTTAGGTCACGATGAATTGGCTCGTTGGTAACAAACCACTGAGCTTTGATGGTCATGGTTAAAACGCGATTTTGGAGCTCGATCAACCTGGATTTGAGTTTTTGTAAATGAAGAGTTTCATCAATGAAGAGTCTCACCACCGACAGAGATGTTGGTTGGGAGTAAACTTAGTTTTCTAGAGAATGCCACTGCCACCCATTTTGAGGCATTGATGGAAAGGCATCATTTGTGCGTCCAATCTGCGATAGCGTCAACTGATCTCTACAGTCGCCAGCAAATAAGAGCGCCATTCCTTGCGGAAGAATATATGTTAATCAGGATAATTTATACTTATTGCATCTTTTGAGTCGAATCTCAATCTCGAGTCAAATTACAGACTAGCGATCTATGATATCAAAATCATTGCAATCATTTCCCATATCCTTCACTGCCAATTTCATCGTAAGATAAGATTTTCGTTTGACTTTCAAAGACCCTTATCAATAATGTATTTAAAAATGAAGTGACAGTAGTACATATATGGTATATATGTACAGCCTGTTCCAAAATTAATGTCACCCCCTGTGTCGAAAAACACGTTATAACTTCTAATGCAAATTAGATGCATGAAGTTTAATCGATATTTAGTTTGTACCCCATTTACAAGATTAGTATTCACTAACGAACAATCGTATTGGATTATGGGAAACATCATTTTTTATGGGTTTGTTTAGCCTTGGGAGTGACATTAATTTTGGAACAGACTGTACATACATACATATATACATTCCTCTAAAAAAATATGTGTTATAGAAACATCCGGTGTCGAAATGTGCGAAAAATATCTCCGAAGAAATAAAATCCGTCCATTCAGTTTTAGTGTCCATAACGAGCACATCACCCCTAGCTAACCATAGCCGTTACGAGCGGAACGCCGCGAATATCGACCCTCTTACTTCAACATTTTACTTTATATCTCCTGTATATTCCGCAATTAAACTTTCAAAACACACAATTTAATCTTGCATATTGAAATCGCGTAATTGTACGGTCTCCCAGTTAATAATTAGTGCCTTTAAATCCCACACCGTATCTTTTTACCACTGTACCTATGTTATACTTGCAAGTATTAATGTAATATTAGATCTGTGGGCCTCGTTTTACATTTGAAAAATCCGTTCAAGCGGATGGCCGCGACCATTTTACATTATTCAATAGCCGCCTCTCGTATAACGATCTTGGCCATACATATACATACATACTACAATCATTCTATAATCTATTATTAGTCGTTTTCTTTTTTTACCTTAGTATTGTATAATTAATTCTAAGTGGTCATAAATAATTCGGAAAATGACGACAATTAACTAGCGTACATAATAGGTACGATATTTTCAGTCGACAGGTAAGAATTTTTTTTTTTGGAAGTTTAAAAGGTGTTATTATCACATCTCGTTTGGTATTATATATTTTCTTTACGATTAAGGATACTGTGGGCGTGTTGATAAATGCAGTTACACTATAGGGGATTAATTGCAGCTGCGCTCCATTATTACTTTGCAATACTTAAGAAGAGTTAGTGTAGAAATTTAATTTGATTACATTACGATCCACTCAGTTGTCATTGATCGATTCTGAATACTTTTTTACTCTCATATTGCCTTTTTTTTCTGTTTTTATTTTGTTTATTTCCTTTTTTAAAAAAAAAGTCATTTTGAAAATATAATTTTAACATTTTATAACAGTATTCTAATATTGTGGCAACTAAACTTCAGATAATTTTTTTATTTATATTTTCTCCTAAAAGTTTCCCCGTAAACATTATTTTCTACAGAAACAACGAAGAATTATCAACAGTTTGCACCTTAAAGGTCGCAAGAAAACGTTTAGGACGAAGAAAAACGGACAGAAACTGAAATATGGGAGACAAAATTGCAATTAGCCCGATGGGAAAGACTGATTTAAACAATTTATATATACTATATATATATATATATTATATATTATTTATATATACTATATATATATATATATATTTATATATATATATATTTTTTTATTTTTATTTATTTATTTTTTTTTTTTTTTTTTTTATTGTCTATACAAATGATATCATAAAAGCAGTTAAGAAATGTAAAGTGCAGGCTTATACTGACGACACTCAATTATTTTATTCATTTCCCTTTTACGAGTACCAAAATGCAATGGATTCTATTAATCAAGAACTGCATCGCATTGGTGAATTAGCTCTTCAGCATAATCTCATCTTAAATTCTGAAAAAACTAGAACGTTGTTGTTCGGTCCAGGTCATCGTGTTGAGTTTTTGAAATCTCATCTTAATTTGGAAATCTTCAATACTCCTCTACAATTTGTCGATTCGACAAAAAATCTGGGTTTGCTTATGGATACTCGGTTCCGGTTTGAACAGCATGTCTCCAGCTTAATTAAAAAGGCGTATTCTACATTAAGAGTTCTATACGCTAATAGACAAATTTTAACTGCTTCTTTGAAGTTAAAACTGTGTGAGTCACTTGTTTTGTCACTATTTAATTACTGTGATTTCATTTACGGACCCTGTTTATCTGTATATAACCGATCGCGTATTCAAAGAGTCCAAAACTCGTGTTGTCGTTTAATTTGCAATCTTCGTAAATATGACCACGTTTCGGACCGAATAAAGTCCTTATCTTGGCTAAATATGGAGAATCGACGTAGATGTCATTTAATATGTTTTGTTCATAAACTATTGAACAGCGATTTTCCTTCTACTCCTCTAACTGGGTTTTTAATTCCTAGAAACTTTATCCATGTTCTAAACACGCGTCATAAACATCAATTAACTATTCCTCGTCACTCCACATCTCTGTTTAGGAAATCTTTTAGTTACAACGCTTGTATTTTATATAATTCCACCCCAGATTGTATTAAGTGTCTCAGTAACCATGGAAGATTTCGTAGATCCGTGAAGACCCACCTATTTTCTTTACAGTAACTTAACTATTTTACTTCATTTTTATGACTTATTTCATAATTTTCTGAATGTAATTAGCATTAGCTGTATCGTATTTATTTTACGTTATATACACTCGAAATAATTTGCTTTGCCATTGTCTGGTTTCTGTTTTTGTAATTTTGTTTTTGATGGAGTCAGGTTGAGTTGAGTAGCTTTAGCTAGACTTCGCCTGGCTTCATCAAGATATATTTTTTTTTCTTCTCTAAATAAAGGCAATTTATTATTATTATTATTATTATTATATTCGATTCAATCTTCATGGAGCAGAACAACCATGTTAAGGTATTGATGGTAAAATCAAGATTTCGCTCACCAACCTTTAACAGGTGTTGCACTTTACACTCTCCGATGACTGCTAGAAATAAGATAATAAATATAAATAAAAATATACAAAACAACTAAAAGATTCAGGAGCTATAGTGTGACACTTGCGACCGCCCTGGTGGTGGAGGTTGGATTCCCAAAAGCGGTTTGACACCGGAAAACAGAAGGGAAGTAAGTAGATATGAGATTGAGTTCTATACTGGATCTTTTGGTGCGGAAGTAGAATACTAAACACTTCAACCCACTAAACACCAAAAACTTTTAACTAAACACTGACGCGTTTCGATAGCAAAGCTGTCATTATCAAGGCGATAGTAGTAGAAGATCGATAATGCCAAAACACAAATAAATACTGTGTAGAAACTGTCGTTTAATAAAACAAATGAGATAAAAAAGGCACGGAGCAAAACATAAAAAATCCAGGTTGTCTTAAACTATATAAAATGGCAAAAGCCTCAACGCGAAGATACGATGATAAGATAAGATAAATCCACTAACGGTGCAACTCAAAACACTGACAGCAAAATTGATGCACTGCAAACGGTAGCTCGGAGAATAATCAAACCGAACACGAGGTAAGTCCAGGGGAAAAGATAGAGTGGTAACGGAAAAATGTACTACCTCACGTAGAAGTTTTTAGAATAGGGAAAAAGAAGATTTAAGGAAATTAACAACTGAACGATTAGCTACACGGCTAAGACTACGCCACCTATCGAGAGAAAACTTAATATCTAGCTGTAATACACCTATCAGGTGTCAAAACAAACTTATACAAATTCATAACATGAAGATTAACAGGAAAATAAAAGTTGTTTACACGTTGGCCAGCTCTACTTATCGAGTTGGTATTAACCTCTTTAAAATTAAATGCACTTCCACGGATTCAAAATACTCTGAAAATTTGATACATCTACATACAAAGGGTATCTCAGCGAGACCGTTCATTCGAAGTTTATGGCGTTCTGCTCAAAATATAAATTTGAGAATTTAGAATTATATATAGTCGATTATGTTCTCTTCAATGAATATATTATTAGATGTCTAGCGCTTCCGGTTATACCGGAAGTCGCCAACTACGTCATTATTTTTAATGGAACGCCCTATATACGTTTACACAGTTGGATTCACCTATTTTTAAGCTTTATGAATATCTTTACTTTTTGCGATTTGATTCGGGCGTTTTGTAGTTATTCCATTTTTTTCTGAAAAAATTTGCTCTAGCAGACATTTATTCAAAAAATCAGAGGACACTCGATTTTTCGTATATCAATTTAAAATTCGTAATATACTTAAGCAACATGTTGGAGTATATTTTAGCGCCGAGAACGGTTGTCTACATTGGAACTTTTCGAAATTTTGAAAAATCATAACTTCATTTTTTCAAATTAGATTTTTTAAAAGATTCCACACTGTCATCGATACTTATCCAGTGTGCCATGGAAAATAAACGTGCTCAAAGATTTATTGTCAAAGTCTAACGTCAAAATCATTCTTCGTCGTTTGATGCTTGTCAGTTAATAATTATCCGTTAAATGCCTTTACACTATTGCTATAAAGCGTTAAAATGGATATCAATAACGAACGCCATTAACTTTTAATGAACTGTCTCTCTGAGACACGCTGTATAGCTAGATTAGATCTCCAATCCATTATAAAAAAATCCTTTAGTTTCTGCGAAATGCCTTTCAACAGGCGCTGTAAGTTCATCATAGTCCATAAATTTTATTCCCGTTAGAGTTTTGAGATTAGGAAAGAAAAAATAAACGCTCGGGACGAGATCTGGTCTATAAGGTGGATGGTATACCTGTGTGACGCCGTATTTGCCAACGGCAGATTTTGCAAGTCTCTATCGTGAAGCAACAGAGCATCTTGCTTTAGTTTTCCGCGCCTTTTCCCTTTAATACAATCTCTTAGACGATGTATTAATCTTACGTAATACGAGGGTCACCTTTTATATTTTTACAAAATCTCGGAAGAAAACAAAATTTTTGAAAACTATAGTATACTCTTGTTTTCAAAATACTCATCTTTATGGTCTATACACTTTTGCATCCGTACAAACCAGTTTTCAAATCATTTTTTCCACTCTGAAGGTTGTATCTCAGAAACATGGTTTTCAAAGGCTTTGGCTGCTTCTTGAGGCGTTGAAAATAGCTACCCACGCAATTTTTTGTTTCACAGTTGGGAACAAAAAGAAATCATTCGGTGACAAATCAGGTGATTAAAGCTTTCTTCGTCAAATAGTCAACTGTTAGACGAAGAAGAATAGTGCGACGATTTCGGTTGTTCTTCGTGATCTCGTCTATAACTTTTGGCAAACAAATTACTGTACACTATTCAGTGTTACCAGTTCTTCGATCCTCTAAAGGAATTGTTGCATGTGTCCTGTACAACCGAAGAAACAAACGATCACTTTCTTAGAAGTGTTCCTTGCCCGAACAAGTTTTGTGGGGTTGGGTTCGTCTTGGAACACCCGTAGAGTAGATTGTTGCTTCCCGGCTCATACACATATATCCATACGGACTTTGCGATTCCTATGTCGAATTTTTTGCGCATCTCTTTACACCAATTGACACGAGTTAGCTTCTGTGCTTCGGTGAAGTTATGTGGAATCTATTGGGACCATATTTTTTTTACAAATAAATGTTTATGTAAAATCGATCATTGTAAGTCACATGTCGATCGTGTTCTATCATTTTCCGCACAGCATCGATGTTTTCTGGAATCACAATAGCTTTTGGTCGACCTTTACTTGATTCATCACTCACTTAGGCACGACCAGAAAAAGAACGTACTTATATATTTTCTACACCCTCATATAGTATTACACAACACAGATACCCACTGAAATATGTACCGTATATTTAAGAAAAGAAATGTTTTGGTTTAAGTTAGTCATGCTGAAGATGTTACGAAGTATGTAACGAAATGGCCATTCAATTAAATACACATTCAAGTGAAGTTGGGTTTTATTATTTTTTATATTCAACTGTATGTTAGATACTTCACTAGCTCATCAATCTATATATACTACATATATATGTATGTTAAAAGCACCATTTAGTGGTCCATTGTAAACATATAAAAGATGTCCCTAGTACTCTTTCTTTACCGTACTACCATTACGTAGAACTGGAATCCTTAATATGCCACTGCATTGATTCTTGTTTTGATTCAGTATTAAAATGGTGGAGTTAGATCTCATCTGCGATCACGAATTGATTGGTAATTAAATCTGCTTCGTCCCGGCAAAATACCAAAAATTGTTCACACGAAACCTGCTGAAAACCTTTCTTTCTGAATCTCCTAATAAAGCTGCTAATTTTCGCTATTTTAATCTTGAATCCTAAAGTATTAAACAATGTTCTAAATAGATTTTTGAAGAAGAATTTGTGAAGACCTTCCAACCAACAATTCCTTCTGTTTATTAATCCAGCCCTCGCATATGCTAATTTAATAAAGACTATTTTCTCCATATTTCCATCTTACCAACCTTAAATGATACTTTGAATCCCACACGAAGTCATTTCATATATTCATGCGATTATTACGATTGTTGCTACCACCATACCATCATGTATTATACTTGACTAGCAGTTAGAGAGGGGAAAAGGTACATCAGTCTCTATCATGTTTCGGTATGCATTTATGGACGATAATCACGGGGATCCGAATGATTGATAATCGGCACGAAACGCTGACCAAATCGTCCCAACTCGCCTGGGAAAACGTTCATGTCTTCATACGAAGACGTCACGCCCGTAGGTAAGAGAGAACGCACCACCTCTAGGTATCCGAGTTGATATGGAATTCGCTATTCTTTAGCGTGTCATTGATGCACCACGGCGCATACGGTCGCAAAAAATCGAATTAAATACGCGGCAGGTTTCTACATTTAAACGGGAAAATGCCTGCGATCGCTTTGAGGTAAATCTGCACGCATAGATGTGCGGTGAATATCTGCAGGTAATTGCCGGTTAACCTTGAGGTATAAGCTGGGTAATCACGACAAATAAACACATGCAGATATGTTTGTGGATAACAGGGGAAAGCGGTGTAATTTTAATAAATGAGATGGATCATAGATGGTGCGGCTTGTCATTGGCGATGACAAGATACTTTGCTATTTTAAAAAAATGGGTGCATAGTTTCAGATTAATCTCAAATTTTAGATTAGTTAAAAATATTGTGTCGGCTAGTGGTATTATTTTTGGCTATCACTCCCGAACAAAAAGGGAAACTGTCACTTCATTAAAATCGAAGAAATAAGCGGTTGGATATTGTACCCTGAATATTGTTTGCATACGTTGACTGTTGTTGATCATCGGTTGATACCACTTTGTTATATTACCGAACAATTATTTATCGACGCTATTCGCGCGAGTGAGCGCGTACTGGCTGTGGTAATTATAAAATTTTGTTAATGTATTCCGCTTGCATTACATACGCCATTAGGTGTGTAAATATTTTGCTTGTAATTGATAATTATAAATTTAATTATATTCGTAAAATTTATTACCGGTTATTGACAGGTTTCGCAAAAATCGGCACCCGATCACTTCGTCCGTGATTAATGTTGATTTATGGTTTACTGAAAGGTGGATGTGCGGCGCATATATTACTATTATCAGTGGCGACGTAGAATATTAATGTACGAGAACAATGTAGAATAGAGTTAACGTATCACAATACCAGGTTAAGTTGTCAAGTGTTTTAACAAGAGCCATATCGAATATTTAAAGTCCTGTTACTTCAAATATTTCAGAGAAGGAATGGTAATACTTACTTTGATTTGAAATTAAACAACTGTTTAAGTCAACGTGACAGTTTCGGCGAGTATATTTTCACCTTCTTCAGACCTACATTAAATCGTTAATTATAATAAAGGTAAAGGTAAAAAAAATTTTTTTTAAACTTACAGTAGACTTCAATTCATTTGAGATAGTTGAGAGCAGAAAAACTCATGGTCGTTAATGGTTAAGAAAAAGTACGTAATTTGATAAAACCAGTGCTTCACAAAGTCGCTGTTTCAAAGTTGAGGTCAAAATATACCTATTAATATATAACAACCTTGAGGCTGCATATGCTTTTCTAAGTAAGTAGGAAAGATGATCCTTAAAACGCAAACGTATATCAACATAAAGACCTAGATTTTTAGTCATGTTAGAGAAAGATAATGTGGTATTAGATATTTGCAAAATAAGATTGGCCTTCAAAAACTCAACTCGACTTGTACATTACAGCTTTTACGAGATCCCAATATATCGGTAGTATATATGATAAAAAGAAGTGGACCAAGTATGGCACCTTGGGGAACTCCTGACAGCACAACCACCTGATGTGATAAATTACACTGATACATATTTCCCTGTGTCCTCCCAGACAAGTAAGATGAAATTAACGCAAGAGAATCAAGACGAAACCAATAATACTTCAGTTTTGAAACCAACAACCGATGAACACACAAAATCTTTGAATAGTCCAACAAAACTAATACACTGTTCAAACCTGAGTGTACAGCTGTCATAATCTCGTTTAAAACATAAGTTAGAGCGGAAACAGTACTAAGTCCCTTTCTAAAACTAGCTTGATAGTTAGATAGGTAGTTATTGGAGGGAAAAAAATTAAAAATTTGATTGTATACAATTAAATATTTTGTATTGTTATATTTATCATATGCTTAGTTATAATAATAATAATAATAATAATAATAATAATAATAATAATAATAATAATAATAATAATAATAATAATAATAATAGCCTAGGCACGCAAGCTAGCGTGCCGTACGACCCAAATCGTATTGGTTTTCCCCACAACGGAGGGTCTGGAAAAAAACCAGCGTCGGTACGTAGGGCTAACACACCCTCGTGGCTGTAAACGTGTTCAGGAAAGCGAACATTGTAAGACTGCCCACAGCTGGACTGTCTCGGATCAGTCCAAGGGGAAGGTTGGGTGCAGTCAAATTCAAACTCGTGTTTGAATTTGAACTCAAAATTCCGTGAGATCAATATGGACCCAAGATGTTTGTAGAGATTTATATGAGTGCTACAACCTCAGTGAGCCAGACAAAAGGGGATATATGAAGAGACTACACACCCTGTGGAAAGAAATAAGACCAGAATATGAAGATCTAACACCCCAAAACCTTCGCGACCAGGTGGCGGCCTTGAAGAGGAGAGGCTTCGAAGTTCCCACTACTGTTGGTCCAGAAATCACTAACACCGAACCGGAGACATCAAATCAAGAGCTTGATACTGTCTTAGAACAGAAATTTGTAGCCACATACAACAATGGCAAGTTCATGCAAAGGAAAAGGACTGTGCACTTTAAGCAGTACATTAACCCTGGAAACATAAGAATGTTAAATAATATAATATCTAAGTATCTTCGTCCTGCAGCGGACCTGGAAAGCATCAACTGTGCAGTATACGCAGCTGCATTGACTCTTACTATTAGACCACCTGAAAACAACAGAATTAATAACCTGAAATCACGAATATGTCAATTAAAACAAAAAATACAAGAATGGCGGAGAAGGGCATCCCAGATGCAAAGTCTATTAGATCACTTGAAAACAAAGAAAAAATTCACAACAAAGATCAGAAAGATAGCAAAGAATATAAAACAAAAACATCATACCGTTAACGTAAACATTCTAGCCCTCTTAAAGGAGCAAGCCGTGGATAAGATTAGAGCATTGGTGGCGGCAAGGAAGAAGGTGGAAAAGACAATGAAAAGAATAGAACAAAATCGGAAATTTAGCCACAAACCATCCACGCTGTTTGAAGACAAAAATACGCAACAGGAACATAAGCTAAACATGGAAGAAGTCGAGAGCTATTGGAAAAAATCTATATGAACAGACTTCAGAAACAACTATTCCGAATGAAAAGGTTAGCGAGTTTGAACATTACTGCAACAAAGCACCCATCAGACATAAACCACTTGTAAGTATCACCTCAGAAGACATAAAACGGGCAATGTCATCCAAGCCCAACTACAGCGCACCAGGCAATGATAACATCAACATCTACTGGTGGAAAAAACTAGACGCCACACATCAACAAGTAGCCAATGCATTTAATAGAATTATTAACGGAGAGGATGATGTTCCCGAATGGATGTGTGAAGGCCGAACAATACTCATCTATAAGAAAGGAGACCCAGCTAGAACCGACAACTACAGACCGATCACCTGCCTAAATACTATATATAAGATCTTCACTACAATACTCTTAGAGAAAATATCTGACACAATAAGCCCAATATGGGACACTATACACGAACAGAGAGGCTCCAGAAGAGGTCGAGCTGGAATACAGGAAAATCTACTAATTGATAATGATATTTGTAAAGATGCCATTAATTACAAAAGAAACCTCTCAATGGGATGGATTGATTACAAAAAAGCGTTCGATACAACATCACATGAGCTAATACTAACGGTATTAAAAATGATGAAAGTCGATCCAAAAATACTCAATGTACTTGAACGACTTTTTCCAAAATGGATCACGAGAGTGTACCTAGGCAGAGGAAAAAACGAAATATCATCAAGACCAATTAACTTCCGTCGGGGTGTTTTTCAGGGGGACTCCCTCAGTTCTCTCCTCTTCAGTATCACGTTGGCGCCTCTTTCATTGGCATTACGCAATTGTGGAGGCTACGCTGCTGGGCCGCCTGGAAGTAGAAATTTTAAATTTAGCCATCTGTTATACGTCGACGACCTAAAACTGTACGCGTCAAGTGAAAAAGAGCTTCAGTCCATGATAAAGTTAGTCCATAAATACACCACGGACATCGGAATGGGATTAGGCCATGACAAGTGTGCGGTATACAACTTGAGGAGAGGTCGGTCGGCGGGAGGTGAGGAGCCTGTGGAGCTCACTGACGGAACATTAATCAAGCACCTGTGCCAGGACGAACGGTAGACTTACCTGGGGATCCCACAAACATGCACGAACAATCTGCAAGAAATAAAAGATAGGCTTAAAACAATATATTACAGCAAAATTAACAAAATTTGGGCTTCCCATCTCAATGCCGTCAACAAATACAAGGCCTCGAACACACTGGGAATATCCGTCGTGTCCTACACATTCGGATGTATCAAATGGAATGTGGAAGAGTTGCAGACGATGGATAGACAGACGAGAAAGATCATGACTAGGCATAGAAGTTTACACCCAAATGCATCCATTCAAAGAATCTACTTACCTCGGAAATCAGGAGGACGAGGATTGATAGGGGTGGAAGATTTATACAACAGAATTGTGATATCGGTAGCGTGCAAAATAGCCACCACGCAAGATCCGATGCTCAAATTTGTAAAAAAACATGAAGACATTGGAAATGGAGCATATCTCTATGGAGCTGCAACAAGAGCTGCAAGGTTACTCCGCCTAGTCTTCGAACCAACATCTCAACGACTACACAAGGGAGACCTAAAAGCTTTAGAGCAAAGCCAACTAAAACAAAAAGTTAAAGATCAAATACATAAAAACCTGATGTCAGCCCATATGGAAAAAGCTATGCACTCACAATTTTACAAGAGCATCGAGGAGCAGAACCTATCCAAAGATCTCACTTTTGGCTTTTTGAACGCACCAGGCCTATATTCAGAAACGGAAGGCTACATCATGGCGTGCCAGGATGGTGTGTACGGAAGCCTTGTGTACCGGAAGATGATTATGAAACAGCCACTACAAGACACCAAATGCCGCGCATGTAAAAGAGATCCAGAAACAACTATGCATCTGTTAGCAGCCTGTTCTAAATATGCACCGACGCTCTACATATCGAGGCATGACATGGCACTTCGCGTCCTATACTACTACCTACGGTATATGCATGGCATAGATGAGGAAAGGGTTCCACCGTACAGTGCAAAAGATATCCCAACAGTAGTCCAAAATGAAAATGTAAAGATTTTCTGGAATTTTCCCTTCTCGACGACTTCAGAGATAACAGCAAATAAACCAGATATCGTTGTTCTAGATGAAAGGAAAAAAAACATGTTTGTGATAGAAATGTCGTGTCCATCGGAGCGCAACGTAGATAGTAAAGAACTAGAAAAAATTGAAAAATACAGAGATCTCCTGTTTCAGCTGAAGCTTACTTACCCTGAGTATAAGTCCCATTTTATACCGCTGATAATAGGGGTCTGCGGAGGAATTAAGTCATCTATTACCGATGGAATAAAGAAGCTGAACATTAATATGGCCACCACAAGAAGCATCGTCCATCAGATGCAAAAATATGTCATCTTAGGCTCATTACGGGTCCTGAGAGCTCACGATACCAGCCACCCAACATCTTAGGGCCGGGCCACTCCGAAAGCATATTTCAATGGACTGGGATGCATCCGGAGTTCCACCGTGGATACTCGCATTTACGCGGGCTGCGAGAATTCCACACATTTTCCTTCTTCCGAACTGTCGTAGGGGCGAAAAAAAATAAGGAAGATTGTGAAAGCCGTGAAACAAAAACAGCACACCGTCAATCTGGATATTCTAACTTTAATTAAAGAACAAGCCGTTGATAAAATCAGACAATTGACCGCAGCAAAAAAGAAAGTGGAAAAGAGCATGAAACGATTCGAACAGAACAGAAAGTTCAATAACAAACCAGCTTCCCTGTTCCGAGACCAGCTCACCGAACGACAAAATGCGTTACAAATTGATGAAATCGAGAGATACTGGAAAGATTTGTACGAACAGCAAAAACCATTAAATGAATCAAACGAAGAAATAGCCAGATTTGAACAATATACCAGAAAACTAGCAACCGCCGCCACTCAACCAGCAGAAATAACAGAGGAAGATGTTGTAAAAGCACTTGCAAATAAACCAAATTATAGCTCTCCAGGACTAGACGCTTTGAACAACTACTGGTGGAAAAAGCTAAAGGCAACTCACAAACATCTAGCGTAAGCGTACAACCAATTAATTACCAGTCAAAACGTTCCTGACTGGGTGTGCGAAGGACGAACAATATTAATTTATAAAAAGGGAGACGCAGAAAATCCAGCCAACTACCGGCCCATAACCTGTCTAAATACAATCTATAAGATCTTTACTTCAATCCTTCTAGAAAATATATTGAAGATGATTGGACCAGTGTGGGACACGATTCACGAACAGAGAGGCTCCAGGATTCCAAGAAAACTTACTAATAGATAATTGTATATGCAAAGATGCTATAACCTACAAGAGAAACCTCTCCATGGGCTGGATTGACTATAAGAAAGCTTTTGATACTACCCTGTTGAGTACTTAACCAATGGACAGCTAAGTTGATAGTGATAGTTGAACACCTCCATAAAATTTTTGTACTGACTATTCACATCTCCATTCTCGAAAACACCAATCCAATCTTCACTAGATAAATTAAACTTAAGATTTCGGACAGTAGCTCTGTTAATAAGAGTGTAATTGCTACAATTCCCAGAGTCATCAACCGTTAACTCCCCAGAAACAGAGGAAATAGTAAGCCTCTGCGCGTGGTGATCTGAAATGCCGTTGCATACAATGCTACTATTATAAACCGGAACTGATTTACTCAAACATATGTTATCAATGCAATTAGTTAGTTCACGAAGGCAATTACAGTATTTTAAACCATCTCATTTCCTGATCTTTTACTTCTAATGCACCCCGCTTAAATTCATCTTCCCTTTCCCATTTTCATATTATCTCATTCATCGCTTTTCTCGTTCTCATGCCCTCCTCATCATGCACAACTAAATTAATAATGAACAGAATCCACTCGAATCTAAAACGATTCTACCAGATTAATATAATCCGGTATTAGCTCTCGAATATTGTTCGGACGCAACTTTAAATTAAATTCGGTGCACACGAAATAATATAATTTGGCGCGAAGCTGGCGGTAGCGTTGGCAAAGTCCAAGATCGCTACTGACTCGCCTCCGCTTGCGGCAATTATATTTATTATATTATTTATCGTCGATGCACGCCACCAAGCTCTCCAGTCTCACCCGGGATGGAAGCAAATGTCGGCGATACCGAATTTCGATTTGTGAGGGGCGAAAGTTTAAAATAAACGGATAAATTATCACCAACAACTTGGTTTGGAATTCTTGAACGTTTTAAGAAGTATCAAACGTAAAATATTCATCTCGTCCGTACGTTAGATTGCACCCATCAGTTAAAGTAAAAAAAAAAAAGAAACGAAACTAAAAGAAAACATCAAGTTTACACTTTTACTTGAAAATTTACGCCCACTTCTAATTAAAAGAAACAATACTATCGAACGGACGACATACCACAAGAACAACCCTTCTTCTTTACCAACAAAAAGAGAAGGGAAAAAAAGCAGAAGAGGTTGAGACCGTGCGCGAAGGTGAATCGTACGGTGATGGCTCACTAATGAAGAAAATCAATAAATTCTGTTTATGTTTGACACTTCACTATAATAACCCCAGTAATAAGCCGTAATTCCCGAGGTGCTGCGGAGACCCCACCAGGTCGTATATTTTTATGTTTCCAATTGTTGGGTAAACAAGGCCACAACCTGACACGTTTAAGGATACGCACCGCAACTTGGCTATATTTTGTCGTACTTCTACGAGAAGTGCAGGATATATAACATATCGATATGTACACCTTAAGATGGTATATACATATATGTATATGTATATAGGTTTGCATTTACATGATGGTTATTATGAGTACTCTACCGCACCCTTATTTGACCACCAGTTTTTTCTCACTCGGGGCGTTTCTCTTTTGTATTGTATGCTACGAGGGGGAATTTTATTGTAATTCACCTCGCGATGATGATTGTTGTTAAGCTCAAGCTATATTTAACATGCTGCCATGGTTTTAATAATGATTTTTATTTCCTGGAATTCGTCTAATAGTGGTAGTGGGCGTATTATTTTGTTATGTCAAAAATCAAATCAAGTAAAAAAATATATAATATTAAGCACATTACGTATACACAGTTTTAACCTTAACTTAAACTAATATGTAAATAAAAAAACTGTCCCTCTGTTCTTCTTGTCTTCGCTACACTTGAATTTTGAGTTTGAATCCGTAATTATTTTCCCCAGGGGTTGTTAAGCACTTTTACACTTTAAATGTTTTTTAAATCTTCTTCAGAAAAAAACCTTTTTACTTTTTCTTCTGTTTTCTTTTCGTCTTCTTTTGTCCTTCTATCTTTTTAATGTCTTTTCTTCTTTTTAAAACGAACTTTTCTCGTTCACCTGACATTTCTATTTTTTTCCAATCAACTTTTAAAAACGTTCTTCTTGTTTTTTGTATTTCTTGACCACCCTTTTTCTTAAAAGTTTTTCTAACTAATTTTGATTAACATCACCGAAATAACATAGCACTATACAGGGTTTTCAAACTTAAGTCGGCACTATTGCTAACTTTGTTATTATTGGAGCTACAAAGTTGGTTAAATAGGCAAACTAGTGTGGTTTTTCAAGCAAATTGCAATGGCATTTAAAAAAAATAATTGACGTACTGGGTCACGTGATATTGTGAAAAATGTAATTTTTTTAAATGGGACACCCGGTATACAGTTCTCACGGTCGACAGAAAATTTAATTCTGAACAAAAACTTTCCTATGAACTTTTATCCTAAAGTCAATAATAACAGAGTTATTGATGATTTTTCAAATTTGCCAAGGTGGCTGTTATTTCATAAACAAAATTCGATTGTTTTGCAAATGTCATCAACATTGAAATATTGCATTAAACCTTTGTCAGTAAGCAATTAACATTTTGTGTTTATTGATGAAAAAATGCCGTTCACGCATTTAGAAAAATGTGATATGATGGAATGTTACATCGTTTGTAATAAAAATTCCCTGCAAGCTCGTGAACGTTACGGTGTTTTATTTCCTATGCGCAACTTGCCAGATCGAAGGTACTTTTTACTTTTGTACCGTAAGTTTCGATCAAATGAAAATGTGTTCAAGAAAACTAGAACCAAAAAACAATTTATAATAACTGAAGCAACTAAAATTAACGTCTTAGCTTTCTTTGAAGCTAATCCTAATAATGCAATTAATGATTTAAAGGAAGAAAGTGGACTATCTTTGGGAACTATTCACAATATTCTAAAAAAACATAAGTTTGTGCCGTTCAGATACAGACCTATTCAGACACTGGCAGACCGGGAGATCAAGAAAGACGGACTCAGTTTTGTCAGTGGTACATTAATCATGTTAGACTTAACCATAATTTTTGGCGTTTGGTTCTTTGGAGTGACGAATCAAATTTCTCCAACAGGGAGAACAGCCACTATTGGAGTCGAGAAAACCCGATGCTTTTCTGTCCTTGTAGTCCTCAGAGACGCTTTATTGTTAATGTTTGGTGTGGCTTGATTGATTCAAGAATTGTAGGCCCCGTATTTTATCAAGGTGCATTAACTGGCGAGAGGTATGTCGAAATGTTAACCGCTACCCTTGGAGAATTCTTGGATGACCTGAATTTAATGGATAGACAACAGATATTCTTTCAACAAGATGGCGCTCCTGCCCATAATGTTCGCCAAATTCATAACTTATTACATGACCTTTTTGATGGCCGATATCTATCAACTAACGGGCCTATTCGTATGCCTCCCCGATCACCGGACATAACACCTTTGGATTTCTTCCTTTGGGGATTTGTGAAAAGTGCAGTGTATGAAAGACGGTATGATTCTCTTGAAGATCTCCAGCAAAGCATCAGCCATGCTATTAATAATATTGATGGTAGAATCATTGCTAAGGCTACTAGAAGCGTTAACAGGCGGGTTCAAATAAGTGCTTGGAGCAAGAGGGTGATGTTTTTGAGCATCTGCTCTGAATTTAAAATTTCTTGTTTTTTTTTTATTTTCGAAACTAATAAAATATCTTAAAATAAACAATACTGTTTTTAGTTTCTGTAAAAACAATCATCAATAACTCTGTTATTATTGACTTTAGGATAAAAGTTCATAGGAAAGTTTTTGTTCAGAATTAAATTTTCTGTCGACCGTGAGAACTGTATACTGGGTGTCCCATTTAAAAAAATTACGTTTTTCACAATATCACGTGACCCAGTACGTCAATTATTTTTTTTTAATGCCATTGTAATTTGCTTGAAAAACTTACATTAGTTTGCCTATTTAACCAACTTTGTAGCTCCAATAATAACAAAGTTAGCAATAGTGCCGACTTAAGTTTGAAAACCCTGTATATAAAGTTCTGAAAGTATTTAAATATGGTTTTGGTTTACGAAATAATGTAAGTGACCCAAGTTTCGTCCCCGTGAAGAAATTTGCCTGTAATTCAGGTCCAATAAATATTATTTCTCAAAAATAAAATAACCTCTCTAGAGCCAAAAACTAGGTTCTCAAGTTGGTCTTTGAATTAAGTGCTCAAGAAAATTAAGAAGTAAAAATCCAATTTTCTAAGAAGATGTTCTAACCTACAGTCCTCTCAAGAAATAATCTTTTTGACACTAGAATTCAAGTACCTACAGGTGGTCTTATAATTAACCGAACCAATGCTTTCTCTTAACTTACGTTATCTTTCAATCCCAGATGTATTTCCACTTTTAGGTCAAACGAAACAGCAATTAATTAAATACCAATTTATCCTAAAACACAATTGCTGTTTCATTTGACCTAAAAGTGGATACATCTCAGATTGAAAGATAAGTACTTACAGATCATAACATAGATGTAGTAATGCTACTTTTGACACACTTCAAGAAGTAATTAATTGACGTTTATGGTCGATCAGGAGAGAAAAATTGATTATTTGAAAATTTTTATTTAAAACGAGTCGATACTCAGTTGTAGGCTATGCAGTATTGTTAGAGATTGCCGGGACACGGTGTTTAATACTCCGAGCGGACGTTGACATTTTATATAAATGACGAGATAGTGCTGTAACAATACCACTGAACACATTTATATAGGTACGCACAAATTATAAAACAAGAGTTGCATGCAGAGTTAGATCAGCAATACCTTAAGCAACAGCTCTGCTCAAATCACTTAGTGAATTTGTTGAAAATGTTGAGAAAAGGCACAATATAAAAAACCAAAAAATGCCTGTAATAGGCGCTCATGAAATATTGTTGGAATCACCCTGCAAGCGAACGCAATGAAATTAAGCATTAGAAGCATTAGAGCGTGGTTTGATCTTCTAGGTCTCTTCCGAATGCAAAACCTAATTTCATCGCAGGTCGTTAGACAACCTGTATTCTACCATTTCCTCTGGTAGAGAAGGTTGGAAGCAGTACTGTCGGATGTCAGACAACCGAGGTCGGTACAGCAGTGTGCAGCAATGAACGTGATTAATTATTCTCCTGCTTGGTCATTAAAAAAGAAGCACATGAAGATGGAAGTTTGGACAATATATGCGGATGTGGTACTATTAAATGACATTATTCGCGTAATATATTTTCCATCCAGAATATGGAAAGGTGTTTCAGAACTTCTTAACGTACAATTAGGTGCGATTGTTTTTACAGTCTTCGTTGCGTAATAGAGATTGGATGTTAGTCTAAAAAAGTCTTTATAGTGCTTATTAACCCAAGCAAATTTATCACTTGGTACCTGTGGAAAGGCCATTGTGAATGGTTCAACGAAGCCTCAAACAGAACAATCTTGGATATTACTCTTTTGGAGATCAAGTATGATTTCATCTCAGCCGATATATGTATAAATTCACAAAAAAATATTTGGTCTGCAGAGAATCAGTTACGTTTTCTTATAGAGACTCCGTTGCATCCTCAGACGATCAGTGTATGGTGGTCCATCACAATTTTGTGTTGAAAGACTTCTAGACTTCTGGTTCTTTCCAATATTGAATGTAATCTGGACATCGAACGTGAGGAGTTACGATTCGTTCCTATGGATCCGTATCATCCTGCTTTTGCTGTTACTGCGAGTTTTCATGGATCTACATCTTCTTCAGCTTTTCCAAGTAACTCAAATCAGCGGTACAGCTTCAGATGTACACATTTTTTGGACTTACATACTGAACTTATAAACAAGGACTGGTGCTTGGAAGATTTTGGGGATGTTAATGAAGCGATAGAAAAATTCTATTCCTATCTTTACCGCATATTTGATGGGTTTGAAATTGGCATCAACCTCTGAAAAGGCACACTATCCACTATGGTTTATATCAGATAATGTTAAGCGGAAAGCATATTACAAACGCAAATGCAATATTAAAAAAACGCCTTACTATCGAAATGAATCTAAAAAAACTGCGTTCACTTTGCTAAAAACAAATTTCTGTAGTTTATACTAACTATTTGGAGACTGTTCAAGCTGACATTACCATAAATCTAATCTTAGAAAAATATTTAAGTATGTTCATGATAGGCAGGCAACCACTAGGATTCCAAATAGGTTTGTCCAATAATTCTGTAGTTGATACGCCACAAGTAATTGTTCATATTTTTGCTACAAAATTTTGTTCTACCTATATGCTTGCGTCATCTTTGTCTAATTTTGAATGTTATAGCAGTCGCCTACCATTTACCTTGCCACCTGTGACTGAAGCAGATTGAATTAAAATTATGGCTTTCTTCCCAGACAATAGTGCAGCTGGGATACGAATGAATTCCATTGTTTATTTTGCACAAGTTTGGAACGGATTTTGCCAAATCCTTAGCTACCATAATTAATTTATCAATAAAAACCGTCCCTAATCTATGGCAACGAACTAGGATTTTCCCAGTTTATGAAAATGTCATTTTTTCGCATTTATATGAATATACTACAGTCCCCATATTAATGTTACCACTAGATAGAAAACATTCAATCACATTTTTAGAAAGCTATAAGACGAGATCGAGTTCAAAAATTATTCCTTAAGAGATGTTGAGAGAATGCAGAGCGGTAGTTTTCATTCTATTGTCAAACGTTAAGCGAAAGGGATGAAGGAGACTCGTGATGTGATTCACTCCAAACGAAAAAATTATGGAAAGAAATGATAGAAATTTGATTGTTATTGTGGAGAAGAATAGACAAAAGACATTGAGAGAACTACAATGGGACACACAAGCTTCAGGTATAAGTAGTTCACGTTGAACTAGACGATTAGCGGAATTGGGGTTGAAATCACAACACCTAACAAGACCAACAAGAAAGCTTCACTTAATTGAAGCTAAGAGGAGAAGACGATTGAGGAAGGCCGCTTTAAATTATTCTCTAAGCTGTAATATTTACTGCTAAATAATTTACGTAGTGGTAACATTAATATGGCAAGGGACACTAGATCATTAATATCACCCCATCAACATGGTTTCGTACGAGGACGTTCAACGGTCACTAACCTTGTAACTATTTGCCAATACATTTGTGAAGATATGAATAAACAGGGACAAGTCGATGTTGTGCATACTGGCTTCAGTAGTGCTTTTGATACTAATAATAATAATAATAATATTTATTGTCATAAATTACACATGTAACATAGACATTGTCAATCAGAATACATACAACAAGTACATCGGTATAAAAGTCAAAACATGATAATTTAAAATGTAAACACAAAGCACAAAAAATAATATATATTAATAAATAAATAAATAAATAAGAGAATTACCAACAAAATGTTAAGACGTTCCCCGGGCTAAGTATTCATTAGGGCTGTAAAAGCAGTGGTCGTGTATAAATTTTTTTACAAGACTTTTGAACGAAAAGAGGTTAGTCACATTTCTGATTTCAGGGGGCAATGCATTAAAATAAATGATGCAACTATAATAGGGGCTGTGTTCGTATAAACTTGTTCTGTGAAGTGGCACGTTCAACTGGTTACTAGACCGCGTTACCATATTATTATAGATATTGCTATTTTTTATGAACTTATTTTCATTACGTTTATAAAACATTAGTATTTCATATAAGTACAGCGACCATAGGGGCAGAATCCTCAATGCCTTAAATAAAGGACGACACGAATCACGAGCCGGTGCACCTACCATACACCTAATTATCTTTTTTTGTGATATAAATACTTTCTCAGCAAGTCTTGCAATCCCCCAAAAGATGATCCCATAGCGTATTCGGGATTCCACATAGGAGAAATAAAACATACGGAGAGTTTCAACACCAACGGTGTTCCTCAGATTTCGCATACCATAATATGCAGCGAATAATTTTTTTTGCACCATGGAGCAGTGCTCTTCAAACTTAAGATGATCATCCACTAATAATCCCAAAAACTTGATGCAATCGTTTTGAGGGATAGATCTACCGTTATATTTTATATAAGCGCTGCTAGATGTATTTAGAGTTGCACTAAATTGCATCACTCCGGTTTTCTCCCTGTTAAGTTAAGACGGTTATTGTCACACCACACAGACATATCTGACATAATGGCATTTCCCCGCACCGATACCAAATCGACGGAGTTGTTAGTGACAATGCAATTGGTGTCATCAGCATATTGTGACAACAAACACGGAGAAAGCGATGAATTGACATCATTCACATAGAGCAAATTCACGCGTCACACCCTCTATACAGCCCCGAATAGATATATATGACTGTCTACCGGTAAGATACGAGTTGAACAACTGAAAAGGGACACCACGTATTCCATATTTCCACATTTTCGATAGTAAAATATCAAAGTTCACTGTGTCAAATGCCCTAGACAGATCGAAAAATAAGCCGATGGCACTGTTTCCCTTGTCAATTTCCCCATATATACGATCCAACCCGTGATATATAGCATCAGTCGTTGACCTAGTTCGCACAAAACCAAACTGATGTTCAGAAATAATGTTCATGTCCTCAAGATACTTAATAAGCCGCGTGTTAATAATTTTTTCAAAAACTTTCGCAATTGCATTTTGAATGGCTATAGGCCTGTAATTATTAGCATCGAACTTGCTACCCCTTTTATAGATCGGTATGACCTTACTAACTTTTAATTTGTCAGGGAAAGTACCTGTAACCAGACAATCATTTATTATGGCAGCTAATGGTTTAGAGATATATGATATGATAGACTTGAGAACAAAGCAGGGTACACCATCCATACCAGCAGAAGACTTACTAGAGGTCACCAGCAATATACGAGCAATTTCATATTCATCAGTGGGATCAAGATAGAACCCCTACTGACATATGGTATCTCCCTCACAACATTGAAATTATGGAAGGTTTCCACGAACGTTTCACAAAGTGACTCAGGATTAGATACGAGAATACCTGCCTCGTCACGCAAGGCGAGAGACTTAAAATCGTTATCGGATGAATTTGTTAATTTATTAATTACATTCCACGCGGTTTTACTTTTGTTCCTGGAATTCCTAATTTTAGTTTCATAGAATGACTTTTTTGTTTTATTTACAAGGTCTATATACTCTTGTTTTTTAATAGTGTAAGCATTAAGAAAAGTAAGATTTTTATTAGCTTTATACATGTTGTAAAGGTCTCGGAGTTGATCAGCCTTACAAGCCAACTCAGCAGTATACCAGTCGATGCTTCGCTTACGAAAAATTGTACGTTTTTTTAATGGAAATGCAGAATTAAAGTGATATAAAAATGTGTTGTAAAAAACATCAAATTTGTTCTCATTAGGAGACAAGACGTCATTCCAGTCTTCAGAAGCTAACAACGATTGAAAATGCAACACTGAGGCATCAGAGAAATTACGTTTATACTCTACCACTGGGACAGTTTCGCAACAGTTACTGATTTCAAGCATCTGAACGTGATGATCAGAAAGAAAGGATTCCTCTGATGTACAAGTAGGTTTATCCTTCAGAGTGTTTACAAATATATTATCAATCAAAGTAGATGAGGTGGGGAAATTCTTGTTGGACTTAGTACATAGGGAAGCAGATTAAAACAATCAAACACTTCCATTACACTGTTGACCGGCTCGGATTTTTCTAAAAAATTAACATTAAAGTCGCCACAAACAATTTGAATTCGACCCACCAGCACTACTTCATCAAGTAAGTCAAACAGATGATCATTAAAGGTTGTTAAATTACCAAGCGGCATGTGGATCATGCAATTCTGCTTCATAAACTTTCTAACTTTGGTTTAAGCTTTTCCTTCTTTCAATTAATTGGCTCGTATTTAGTTAGTAGATTAGCAATTACGTCCATTATAATGGTTATAAATCTTTTAGCTTTTTTCCATCTTCAGTTGTTCGACAGGGTTCGAGCCTAGACCCTTTGTTATTTGTTTTGTATGTAAAAATGATCTCTTAGAAAATTTATCCTGTCCTGTTCTTGCATATGCAGATGATCTCAATCTATAGATCTATTACAAGCTGGAATGTTGTTTTAAATTTACAAGACAATATTCAATACATCACTGACTGGTGTACGAAGTACAGATTGAAACTAAACATCAATAAATGCTACTTTGTTTGATATACTCGTAAGCGTAATTCTACTGCTTTTGTCTATAATATAAACGGTAATCCATTGAAGAAGGTCGACATGTTCAATGATCTCGGTGTTTCAGCTTTTTTCAACATTTTAACAAACCTTTCCTTGTCTGCATCCAAAACATTGGGCTTTGTCGTACGATCTTCAAAATTTTTTCAAAATGAATCGTTATTAAAGGAAAAGGCTATTTGACAGATATTGTATGACATCCCTACCTTCGCCGCGAATGTCAAGACGCCCGACTTATATGCAAGTTGGTCGATGAAATAATCGATAGCCCATTTCTTCTTTCTTTCCTTAATTTTCGCATTCCTAGATTTTCATCTCGTTTCTTTCCTTCATTCTTTATTCCTCTTTCATGCTTCACCACTGGCAACAATGTATCGTTCTGCTGATCCCTATTACAATGACATATTTTTTTCATTTTGTCATACACAAATTTTGCCACCCCCTTCCACCTTGCTAGAGGTTGAGTTTCAAATAACCCTTAAACACATATTTCATTAATTGTGTCAGAAAGGATCAATACTAAGCTTTAAATAACTTTGACCATAAAAATATTATTTACTGCAAGAACTTTGGCATCTGCTTGCATTCTGTTTCACCGCGTTAAGGGTTCTATTAAAGAAAAAACGCCGAAACATGTATTTCATGAATTGCTACATCCTACTTCTAAAGCGTAGTCGCATGTTTAACAAAAATAGAAGCTTTCTGGAGATGAGGATAGGTTCTATTTGAATGTGGATATCAAGTTATATCTACAATTTTTGTGTTATAAAAATTATTGTATTGGACGCCCAATTCCAGATAGATATTTTAACTGATACAGCAGATTTATTATTCGTTTCAGTTTCCCTTGACGGTTAGACATTCTACTTAAAAATGTCCCCTTGTATATCCGCATTTATTTACCAATAAGTGGAGCATTGAATCCGATATTTGCAAGTGGGGTGGTGGAAGCTATGGCTGGTCGCCGTGGTGGGCGGAAAAAAGCACTCACATGCAATAAATTCCGCTTATAAATTAGAAACGATAGGACATTGGCGGAGCTTTATGTGTGTGTGTATGTGTGCTACATATACCTGTTCCGTCCATAACTCAGTGCTACATGCATATCAATACTGGGAAAAAGCCTTTTTCCCGAGCAATAAAAATTCCCGAACGTCAAATTATCGTCAATAAAAAATAATAACTAAGTATAATGTGTCCATTGAGCACTTATATTCGCTAACACAACCCGGCCAGCACCACCGACCAGTTAAAAAAAAGCACCAGTCCATCCCTTAGCGCCACGTCATCACCATCAGATTGGTGCACGGACGTCTACATAGATGGCTCTGCTAGTACACGTTAACTTTTAACGTCATAAATATGGAAAAGGTGGCTGGGGTTTCCGAAAAAAAAAAGGACGAGAAAAAAGGCGTATAATGTAGACGGTCAGTTTTCGTCGATGTCCCATCCTCTCTCCTTGTGTGCGAGAGAGCTGAAAATGCATCAGGACTTCATTCAAGGATGAGGAACAGGAAACGTAGGGCAAATATTATCCGGAAATGATGAATGTTGCGGGTGCACTCTGGAAGGATGGCGAGCATGTGATTGGCCGGAATCCGTCAGATGTCAATGCTTTCGGGGAAAATTCAATAAAAACTCTTTGATTTAGGATCTTTTTGCTTCGTGCCTGCCTCGTCGACTAACTATGGCAGAGAAATAATAAATTCACGTCGTATTGGCGATGTACGCCGAAATTGACAGGAACTGCATTAGATTAATTAAACTGTAGTAGAAGGCTGCTGAAAATTGTTCCCATAAAAATGCGATTTAAAAGAATTGTTATAATTAGTCTTTCAGCTGAATTTTGAAATAGGTATCAGTTTTGCTTTAGGACTTTGGTGGATTTAATAATAATGCCCCTACCATAATTTACGGATTGCAGTATTCAAGTCTTATCATGTTGTTGCTCGATAATAAACTCTTTCTAACGTCTTTGCTGCATGTCAAACTGCAAATTGTTTTGTCGAGAAATTATCTAAATACTTCCTAAATTAGTGCACCATAAGTTAAAGTTCCTGGTTGGTAGTCCTTGGTTAAAAAAAGGAAAGTCTATTAGTAGCTTTGAATTCTGGCTTCAAGCGAGTCTGAGGTCTCTTACCAGAATGTTATTGGAGTGAGATCTCTTGGTAAACCACCCCAATCCAGAATTGGATCGAGTTCGCGCTAAAGTCCGCGACATATGAAGTATTCATCTCTTCTGCAGAAACTAAATAGGGCTATAAAAATAAGAAAGAATTTAAAGCCTAAAGGTGATTTCTGTGATATGTGTACCAACTGTTAAAGGTCTTGTCCTATCCTGACTAACAGCGTAAGATCTGGCTTGTAATTAGAAATGCATGGCTTGTACAGCATTAGGCTTTATGCTCCATCATTTTAAAGGTCGCGGCTGCAGTTCCGCATGAACAATATGAATAAATATAAAATATAGAATAAAAATAATCCTCCTAATTTCCTTACAATTTTTGTTTAATCTACTCCAGATACATGTTTCGGCAATTAGCCATCATCAGTCTAGAATCTACCAAGTACATTTATAAAATAAGTTTATCCTTCATTCTACATTAATTTAAACTCCAACTTTAATCTGCCTTAACAATAAACATCGATATCACCACACACCATAACTTTGATTAATTATTCGGGACACGTGTTTCGAAAACGCTTGGGTTTTCATCATCAACCCAATACCGAATTCGGTAGGCTTTCGGTGATAACTTCTTTAGCGTTCGTGCAGCGATTGGAGAAAATTGAGCATAACCTCAACCTTGTCTAGAATCATTTATAATTTTTCAAAGCAACCCATCTATCTTTCTAAAAATTTATATTCTATTCTACCGCCTATTTAGCAAGACTCCTTAATGATCTTCCTAAATCTACTGCAAAGCCATTATTTATCTGCTGTGGTCCTAATTTGGCCCGATATTTTGCTCTACATGTATTTCATATCACAACAATACGAATCTCCTTCGGCAATGATTTGTTTTCTGTTTTTAGAAGAAGTAGAGCCTCTTGGGCAATCAGACATGTTTTTGAGCAGTTAACAGATTCGTGGATTATCTGGGGAGACATAAGCCGAAAATCAAGCAAGCCCCCAAGGAACATATCTGCATTGAATTATTTTGAAGTACCTATGGTTTTTTTTTTTTTTTTTTTTTTTTTTTATGTGGTGGGTGCTTAGTTGCAGTGACTCCGTAAACTGTATCGCTTGTCTGGCTATCACTGCAACTCTCGCGGTGTAGTTTTTGTGTGTGTATGCTGTGTTCAATTGGCTTTGTGACAGCATCATATCGCCTTTTATGATGCCGCGCTGTTAATCACTTTGCTCCCAACAGCGAATGGCAAGTCGATCCGGGATTAAACTCTCTGAAGAAATGTCACCGTCCCTCCAGAGAATTGAACCCCGGCGCCTATCGTCCTCTCACAACAATAGTCAGCCGCCTAACCACTGCGGGCATCGACCCGTTAATTCATTACATTAATAACGGCCTCAAATACTAGTATCAAATCCCGTGTAGTGTTCCAAAATAGGCTCATGAGGACTAGAATGAGACGAAATAGCAGCATATAGAAAGTTTACACGATTATCCTGGAAGAAGCTGAAAGATCCGAAAAGACTTTGCTACAGGAAGCTATCGTTCCTCAAGATGATTCTAGTGTGCCATTCGTAGGAGATTTTGAAGAATGTTTGAGATCCATCTTTAGCCACTGTTGAGGAAGATGATTGTAGTCTAAAACGCCGCTTTGATCTTGTTACGTCCTTTTAATCAACTGGGGTTTCATCTATTGTCAAACGAAGGAGGAAATCCACACATCTAGGCCGAAGAGGCCCAAAAGAGAATGATGCAGAGGCCAAAGGGCATACAGTTCGACCAAGTCAAGGTGAGACGCTTTATATTAAACAGCTTCGATATTCGATGTTTTTGTTAACCGTCTTCCCGAGAAGCCTTGAAAACGGATCGTGAATATGTGTAATGTGGTCTCACACTCCTACTATTTTTTTTTTTGAAATAAGAACAGCTTTTTTTTCCGACTGCACGGGCGGGACAACCTCGACAAGCAAACTCAGCCAAAAGACAGACTTATTGTGTGCCCCATGCCATTTTAGTCCTCTCAACCAGATTGCACATGGAAAAAGAAATCCACACGTTGGTCAAGAGTTAATTGACTTACTCCGGGATCATCTCATCGATCGACCCCGAAGTATATCCGCCTCTCCCTGTCCGCTGTTGAACAATCAACAAGGAAATAGACTGACAATCTCACAGTTTCTACACAGGGGAGAGTTCACTATGTCCATGCGATGCATGTGCTTATTCAGTTCGCAGTGACTGATCAAGATCTCTGTGAGTAATCTCAGCCTGTCTCTGCTGAGCGAAGTTTTTCCTCATTTGGACGAATCCTGAGAGTTTCACAGTGTCTCACGCTGACAAGTGCGTTTCAGTAGGAGCGAATTCCTACACATCGATACTGGATCTATGAGTGGTTGTTCGCCAGCACCTTTTGCTAACTTGACAGCTATTTCACTGTCTCTGATTCCAGAGTGACTTGGCATCCATTTCAGCGTAGTGCTGTGATGTTCCATCATTTTTTTTGAACTTCCTATGACAGTCAAGTACCACATGTAGTGCTATAAGGGTAGCCTGGTTGTCAGGTAAAATTTCTACAGGCCCATTTTTCAGTAGGTAGTTTAAAGTGCCCCCTGCACAGGCGTGGATCACAATTATTTCGGTGGACGATAGATCGGGGGCTGTCCAAGTTGATGGCCTCACCATGGGGTTTTCCAAATTCCATTTCGCGTGCCATTTAGCGTTTCTTGTTGACGTGGAGGTGCTTGCTTCATAGAAACAAATAAAAAGTCGTACTTCGTGTTATTTACTTCGTAATATTAAGTCAAATTTGGGTAATAATTAAAACAAAGAAAAAAACGCGCTACTTTGATGACGTTAATAGTGTTTGTTTGGATAGTTGGGGGGCATGTTTTTGAAAGGTTGTTTACATGATTTTGGTCAAGTTTGTCTTCAACTTAACCTAGAAGAATTCTTTATCAAGTTCTTGTGAATTATTTAAACAATGCCGGATATTGCAATACTCAGAAATATCTATTTTTGTGTAGTTGATATTGTCTAGGTTATTTTTCCCATCAAGATTACAATTTTGATTACAATTCAAGTGCACTTCGACATCGAAAGCAACCGTTACATTTTTAACGCACTCCAATTACTCTCCAGGATTGACAAATCCTCAAATGGTCGTTACTCCAGCTTCCCCTCCTCCATCCTCTACGCAAACGAATACATACGACCTATTTTCTTTTTATTCCTATTTTAATTTCTGGTATTCCCAGACCACTCTCCGCGCGCTGATCGCGAAACAATTTCAACGCACAAACACGACAAAATAACCAGTACCGCACGCGCAGGGGGACGAGTAAGCGAAATAATACAAAAAAAGAAAAAAACATATCGGCGTATTTCGTAAAAAAAAAAATCGCGCGTAAAAAAATAAAAAATATCTATTTGCTCGTTCGAATTTTTTTCCACTTTTTAATTTTGTCTGTGCCGGATATTGACATGTCCAGTTTCGGTCTTGTTATAACGTTGTCCGATTTTTTCCACGAATATGTACGCGACAAAGAGAGACGGAGTGATAGGCGGACATACGAGCGTCACGAGGTGTGCATTCGGAGTGTGAGAGGGTGCGAAACGTACGTGTATTCGCGTCTCTCCACCTCTTGTATATTACCTCAACGCGAACCGTCGTATCTCCACCTCGATCGTGTGTGATTCCCCACATACGATCGGGGCCTCTCTATATGAGCGCGACGAAACGCGCACACAAAAATACGAATTCGGCGGCCAAAAAAAGTATCCCCGGTATATGCAAATTGGCCAGTATGTTGTATTGATCCGCGAAATTCATATTCATCAAAATTACTTTACAATTTCCCGTTTCTACGAATGATGGAACCGCGGTACGTCCCAATAAAGAGGGGCTGGTGTAATCGGATAGGGTGGTCGTGGTTTTGTGGGTGGCGGCTGTTGATTTGTGTTCTAATCTGGTACACTATGCATATGTAGTTTCCTCTGGGCGTGATGGATGCCGACGTACAAGTGTGATCACTGTAACAGTTACGAAAGCTAGGGGGTGGTTGCAATAACCGCGAAAACAAATTAATTCTTTGTGAAAAGTTAAAACCAAAGACAAGTTTTCTAAATAAGATTTCTGTACCAGTGGGATTATGATCCAAAACAGATTGCCAACGTATATTTTGAAGAACAAATTCAGCTACAAAGAGTGACTCCCGTAAGGTCCTCTAGTATACCCTTTTATGAATAATACGCGCAGGCACATATTACACCCTATACATAGGTCAATGATATGCTCTGAAGATTTACCATTGCTTCCCAAAAAATTTGAGTTTACTGAGCTTATTTGTAATTTTATCTTCTGAATGCGATTTTACCATCAAAATTTATTGATCGTCCACTATCTATTTTTTTTTTCTAATTGTATCTGGATTAGCCTGTCTTGTGAACTACTCTAGTATTATCAGGCAACTCTCGAAAGATACCTACTTTAGGTTTAAAATAGGAGATCAGGAGTAAGCTTTTATCTTCTGTAGTTGTTGTTTAATGTTTGTCCCAGCTCACTGGCTGGCGAAATGAAACGTGCCGTTTGTAGTTTCAATAATACGAAGAAAGTTAAAGTACCATTATTCAACCTGCCCCCTTGGATATTTACATAAGGGGGAGGCAAGAATGGGGGCATATAGACTGAAATGTGGTGGAAACTGGAGAGACCAGAACACTTCAGGACACACCAGCGTAACGACTGAAATCACAAACCCAATCTTTGAGATGGGAAGTGATACAATGATTCCCAAACTCTCCTTCGATAAACCCTTCAAGGTCGTCCTAGACTGGGATAAGTGGAGAGGAAAACAGAAACCAGAGGGCCAAACCCAAATCTGGTATGCAGATGGGTCAAGAAGGACCACAGGTTCTGGAGCAGGTATATATGGTGAAACCCTAAATCATAAAGAACATATGACACTAGGGCAATAGCAATAGACACATGTGCTCTAAGGGCATCAGAGACACAACCTAGGGGTCAGCTGATTCATATCCTGTCGGATAGTCAAGCGGCCCTAAAGACACTAGCAGCTTATCAGATAACCTCGAGGCTGGCTTGGGAGTGCCTGGAAAACCTAAGAACCCTGGCCAAACACAACAAGGTAACTTTGGTGTGGGTGCCGGGGCACAAGGGTGTACCAGGTAACGAAATAGTAAACAAGCTAGCAAGGAAAGGTTCTGCAACAAAATTCACCGGACCTGAACCGGGTCTGGCGATAACCAGAACTGCCATACGCGAAGCAATGGCTGAGTGAATTGCAAAAACAGACCAGACACACTGGAGGAGCGTTGAAGGGCAGGTTCATAGCAAACGAATGATGAGGCAGCCATCACGGCAGTTGACGGCGGATGTGCTGGCTCTCAACCGGTTGCAGCTTAGAACAGTCACGAGCCTGTTAAATATCTACATAAGGTTGGCATCCTTAAGGACGAACCTATATGTAGACTATGCAATGAGGAGGAGGAGACAGCCTACCATGTCATATTCGAGTGCGTTGCGCTGGAACGACGGAGACTGCCACTGCTGGGACCAATTAACCACCTGACAGATCTACCGGAAAAGGACCTACCACACAGGCTACTAAACCTAGTAAAAGGGACTAACCAGTTTACATAAGGAAATTCACTTGGTACCGAATAATACAATAGGCCACAGGCCGCGGTGTTATAAGGGCACGCTACTAAGCAAAACCCGGTCGGTAACCAGGGACCAAATCAAATCAAATCAAAAACCATTATTCAAAGTTACATATCTAGTAGTAAAATTAATGACACATAAAGTAAGTTTGGATTTCCAAAAGGACCCACGTGATGATTTCGAGAACTAAGAAATCAGAGGAACGCACTTTGACTTTGTTGAAAAAAAAAAGAAAAGAAAAAGAAGAGTCCTATCAAGGAATGAAGCAACTAGATAAAACAGAGAATTATAGATTTCAATGCCAAATTAGTGTAGGCTTGAAAGTTATAGCTTTATTACGGCATCTGCGATTGGAAAATGGAAATGCTGCGCTTTTCGGTGTGCGTAGGGATATTGTGATCAGAAAGAGCAAAGCAGCAATTTCGGAAAATAAACTTACTCGTAGTTTTAAGGGAATATCATTCATGAGCTTGTCCTTAATTCAGAGGAATTTCTGCTTCCTCCTCTTTACATCAAAATGGAGTTGATAAAAAATTAAGCAAATAACGAAAAATGCCACTGTTAACAATATTTTGGCATATCTTTGAAGCAGCATAAAGTTTCTTTCCTAAAAGTTCCTTTAGAATAAAAACTCTGACAGCTCTAATTAGCTAGTTGGTCAACTAGTGCAACCTTACAAGGGTTTGCGAGTATGCACTTTATATCCCGAAGATGTGAGTGTTGAAGGTAGTTGAAGCAGGTTCAGAATAAGTAGGAAACCAACACACATTTAAGCGTTAAACCATACCTGTATTTCTTTGTTGGAAGGAATTCGAATACTTTGTGAGATGAAGATCTTATGCTAGTTATGTTAAATTACTTTTCGTCGTAGGGTGGCAGCAAAGACACCTTACAACGAAAAGGTTGTGAGTTGTTCAGGAGCAATAATTTATGTTCATGAACTATCCAGACGTTTAGGCATTAGATGTAACAGGTGAAACTTTAACAGTTATGACAAATTAAGTTGTTGCTCTTGAACAACTCACAAGAATCTTTTCTTCGTAGAGTGTCCTTACTGATGACTGTGATTCGCGTCAGAACACTGATGATTCGATTTTACCTCCTTATCAGGAAAGCTAACAGCAAAACCTTTATATGATCATTTTATTTGAAATAAAACTTAGTGTGGCTAACTTAAGATTGCAGCTGTTCGATATGATTAGACTGCATTGCCGTTATGGTTTGAAAATAAATGATTTAATATAATTAATAGGATATTACGCTTCAAATTGGAAGCATTATCAGTACCAAACTCTATGTCTAAATAATTTTTATTTTCCTATTTAGAGGTATAGAGTTTGAAGTGAAATCTTGGTTATTACAATAAAATCACCTGACTTCACCAAAGGATTTAATAATAATAATAATAATAATAATAATAATAATAACAGCTTCTTTATTGCCAGAAGGTTATAAAATCATATAATATAGGAAGAATACAATGCAATACAGTGGTAATTATAGGGCGAGATTCAGTGACCACTGCTTTTAAACGGAACCTTCACGTATAAACTCAAGTAATAAAGAAAGTATACTAAATAAACCTACTAAATATATTATACCTATCAGTAACACAAGAAAAGAAAATTAAATTGAAAACTAACTAAATTAAAAAGTAACTAAATAACCCGACCGAATATGCTAGTGCCCCATCAATTTGAAACATTAAAACGAAAACAATGAAAAATTTATTATTTTTTTTTATTAATAATCATTTAATTATCCAGGAAATGTCTCTCACGAAGTAGACGCTTGAAGATACCTAATGAAACCCGCTTAAAATCCTCCGGTAATTGATCATATTTGGAAAATATCCCATAGCTAAATGACCTCTTAAATAGTACCGTGCCATGAATGGGCGGAGAGAGGGTCTCAGAAGCGAGTAGTGGTATCGAATTTTCTTGTATAAATATGGCTGTGGCTTATAAAGCATTATTTTATGAAATGAGCATAGGTCCTGCGGCTCTTCTCTTTTTTACATATTAAGCCAACCGGTTTCAATAATCTTATGTGAAACATGATGGAATTTATGCAGACCATAAATAAATTTAACACAGGAATTCTGGACTTCTGACGAGTAATAAACTGTAGAACAATTAGTAAATTTTGATAGAACAATGATAGAACAAATACGTCACAGAGAATTTTCTTTGTTTTCTAATTTAGAACATGCCTAAGAGGGTAGAGCTTCTTAAGAGAATGATACCCGCCCTTGATATAGTCAGTGATCTGCAGTCGATAGATAGAGTGCCACCAAGATTCTTTGCAGAATTGAAAATAGTCAAACTACATTGATTCAGCCGCAAGGACATATTAACAAGTAGATTGCTGCAAAGAAGAGGGTTTCCAAAAACGAATACTTGCGTTTTTAGTGGGTTAATAGCAGGTTCACGCTCGACAGAAAACCTTAAGACAGCATCCAAATCGTAGTTTATCCTCTCTGTCGCAAGCTTCCAGTTAGCAAGATTGAAAGAAAGATAGATCTGAGTGTCATCAGCGTAACTATGTAAATTGCAGTATTTAATGTGTCCTCTAGACAAGGACATTGCTTGAGATCTATTTCCATTCAACTGAGCACTTTGTCATATATTGTTTAGAAAACTGTAAATAAGATTGACGCCTTCATTACTGAAATTACGTATGAAAGCAAACTTGAAATTGAAAGGTCATGATCAACGGTGTCAAAAGCCTTATTGTAGTCAAGTATGATTAATGCTGTCACAAAAGCACGATCCGTTGCTTGCAGAATGTCCTCAGTTATCTTCAATAGAGCAGTCTCACAGCTATGGCCTCTTTTGCAACCAGACTGAGTAGAAGTCAGTACACCTTGGCGCTCCAAAAACGCAGTCATTTGCTGATGCATAATTCTCTCCAAAATTTTGGAAAGTACCAGAAGAATGCTTGTTGGCCTAAGATCTTTATACTCCAAAAGGTTATTTTTTTCTATTTTATTGTATTTTTTCTTTGATGACTGCATATTGTATTTTTTAGACTTAGAAGTACACTAAACACTTTAACCCACTGAACACCAAACAAGTTTGAACTAAAACACCGACGCGTTTCAACAGCAATGCTGTCATTATCAAGGCGATAATAAAACTAAATTAACTTTGGAAATTTTTAACATTAGATCTTAATGATGTTGAATATCAACTATGGTGTGATTTTCAGCGGAACATGTTTATTTCAATCGATAGGAAAGTTCAGAATAAGAAATTCTCTCATGATAGGAAATTAAGAAAGTTAGGTTGTTTTTTTTTAAATAAACATCATGTTCCGATGAATTGAATTTACCATTAACATAGTAGAAAATCATTCTTCGCAAACCTTTAGTGAACGGGAACTTAATCTTTTGAATAAAGGATTGAAATTTGGTTTGCAGACTCCTGAATCGAATGTTGAGTGGGTTATTGCCGGGATAGAATCCTCGATCCAGCGGTTTCCTGAGCCCACAAAGCAGTTTGTTAGGGAGGCCTGCAAACATACTATTTCAAAAAATTTGAAATCCTATAAATCACCTCAGAAATCCGAAAACATTAAAATCATTAAAACTTTGCGGGAAAAAGATTGTTTTTATTTGAAAGCTGACAAAGAGAACAAGGTTTTTATTTTAGATAAAGAGGACTACTATGATCGGGTTAATGACCTGTTGAGTAGTGGCCCTTATCAGTCAATTTCAAAAAATCCTTTACCAAAAATGATTAGAGACGTCAACAACGTGTTTAAAACTTGTAACAACCTTGTTACTGCCGACGTTAGACGTAAGCTACATGTTTCCAATCCTGTTGTCCCTAAATTATATTGTTTACCTAAAATCCACAAACCTGGCAAGTCGGTAAGGCCAATTGTTTCGGCAATTGACGCACCGACTTATAAGGTTTCCAAATGGTTGACCAATGAATTTAATAATTTGCCTATACAGCAACCTAGTTTTGCAGTAAAAAATTTGTTAGAATTTATTAAAGAAATTCAAAATATTCAGTTGCTGGAGGGTGAAATATTGATTTCATTTGATGTTAGTTCTCTCTTTCCTAGTGTACCGATTCCAGACACCTTGACATACCTCGAGGACTTGTTGCTTCAAAATAGTTTGAGTCAACAATGTGTCCACGAATATATTCGCTTAACTGACATCTGTATGAAACAGAACATTTTTCAATTCAACGGGAGTTTTTATGAACAGCTGGAAGGAACGGCAATGGGTAACTCCTTGTCGCCCTTTTTGGCTAACCTTTTCATGAGCCGTTTTGAAAAGGACTTAGAATCTGAGAGCGAATACTTTCCTAGGGTTTGGTTGAGGTATGTGGATGATATTTTCGCTATATTTGACACTAAAAAATATAATATTGACGATTTTCTCAATAGATTAAATAATCGGTTTGAAACCATAAAGTTCACTTGTGAAAGAGAAGAAAACGGTCAGCTACCCTTTCTAGATACTTTAGTAATTAGAAATAACAATAGATTAGAGTTTGACGTGTATAGAAAGGAAACCAGTACACTTCGCTACATTCCTTCAGACTCCCATCATTGTGTTCAACACAAAATGGCAAGCCTGATTTTTTTGGTCCACAGACTTCTCACTTTTCCCTTGAACAAGGCGAGGTATGAGAAAGAGCTTAAAATTATAAAAGATGCGGCCAAGTGTAATGGTTTCCAGCCTCAGCATATCTACAAGTTAATTAGGAAGTTTAATTATAAGAAAACTGTGAAAGAATCTACGACTTTTCGAGAGGATGTTAAAGCTTCACCCGTTGTGACCCTCCCTTACGCTCCCTTTATCACTAAAGGTTTGAGTAAAATCTTCAAAGAGCTAGATCTCAGAATAGTTTACAGTTCTGGGACTAGTTTACGAAGTCTCATCGGTAACCCTAAAGATAAAATACAACCTCTAGAAAAGTCAGGTATTTACGAAATCAATTGTAAAGATTGTAATCAAAAATATATTGGGCAAACCAGGAGAGCAGTCTCAACTAGATTCAAAGAGCATATGGCTCATCTTAGATTTAATAGAATTGAGAAATCGAGCGTTGCCCAACACATTTTTGAAACAGATCGCAACATCGATCATACGAATGTTTTCGAAAGTTTAGAAATATATAAAAATAAGTCATGTGTAATGAACTGTGACAATGGACCTATACCGCATCCGTCATTGTTTTCGTTAATCGGAAATTAATGATGCGTATCGGATTGACCGTGCATAACATTTAGGTTACCTGTTTTTGTAGATTTTATTTTAATTTAGTTTTATTATCGCCTTGATAATGACAGCATTGCTGTTGAAACGCGTCGGTGTTTTAGTTAAAACTTGTTTGGTGTTCAGTGGGTTAAAATGTTTAGTGTTCTACTTCTGCACCAAGAGATCCAGTGAAGAACCTAGACTTAGAAGTGCTACTACAATTTTTAATTTTATTTTTAAATCATGAACACATATCTATAGATGTTTAATTTATTTCTAGGGAATTCTGTTCCAAAACGCATAATAAATTAACTTACAGGAAACCTGTAAAATACACCTCAATGCGTTTACTGAAATCTTTCAGGACGTAACACCACCCCAACCTTAAATAAGAGAATTTTTCTGAAGGGAAATTAAAAGGAAACTGAGTTGAAAATTCGAAACATTTAAAACTTTCCAAAGAAATCAATTCAAAATGCAAGCAACGAATCAGCTCCCATTCGCTTTAAGACTCCATAGAATCTGGTATAGAGTCCTATAGATAAGATGGCTAAACTAACAGATTTTAGGACACCTTTACGCCTTGGATGCAACACGAGCAAGATGTTGGCTGACCTGCCAGTCCTACTAACCCGATTTGCATTTGGTTCCGCTTGACTGAGCCTCATGTTGGGCGCCAAACTATTATTACAGCAGTTTTACATAAAAAAAAGATCAAAGTTGATGTTTAGACTAACGGAAACTCATAATTACTATCATGTTATGGCAATATTATCAACATGATGTCAACAAAACTATTTGGAGACAATAACAATGAAATAAATAGATTTTTAATTAATCCCTGTTTTATTTGACCTACAAATGGAAAAATATCATTTAATGTTAAAATGCCTGTTATTAGACAAGCTTTTGAGCAAAAAGTTAAACTTCTAGTACTTGGGTCTTTTTCTCCTCGGACTAAAGGAGGTAGAAGAGCTAATGTAGAAACATAAAAATCACTACATGCTTTATTAGTTGCTTTTATATACATTGTCTTCATTCCCTTTCTATAATTTTTTCCCTCTGATTCGTTATGCCCGTTCTATGCTGCCAGTACTTAAGATATGTTTGCTAACCATTACTATTATAGACATATGCGCATACACGTACACTACATATAGTTGTGGGATCGGAACCATATAATCCAGAACCTTCCATCTCTTACCTATGCTCTCCTTCACATCGTCATTCTCAATGTTTTATTAATCGGATGGATATGCACTGGCTGCGTTTGCCAAAGAAATTATCCACTTGTGTTTTATTTGCCCTCCACTCTTTTATTCAGACATGCGATTGTTAATCTTTCTCTTGAACGAGGAGAAACTCCGCTTTTATTATATATTCTTATTGTAAGCCTGCTGAGCTCCGATGCCAACGACGATGGGGATAGATTAAAATTGTCTTTTCGCTTTTGTTGTTTTTTCACTTCTGAACACAATTTTTTTTTTTTCTTTTACGTATCTGTTATTATCAAAAGACTCCCGTCTACTACTTTATATCATCTTACTCGTGCTCCTGATCAAAATGCATACGCGTACGCATATAAGCGTGTATACGTGTAGTAGGTAGGCTATTTTATATTCTGGCGCCCAACGCTCCTCGTGTATTGTAGTTGGAAAAGGTGGTGAAAAGCGGCTTGAAAACTTCAATCGCGAAAAGGGCGGACGATCAAAAACAATACGGCAGAGGTGAATTATTTAGTTGCAAGATTAAAACCGGGAACTGTGGAGTCTTCGTACGTTGTTGGTGTGAATGTTACGTTGCGAATGTACCGGGCGCGATGTGCGTATGATTGAGGGTGTGCGCAAAAGATAAAAGGTTAAATATTAATTTATATTGCTTTTATTTCCGATCCGTATTTACTTTGTTTTGATAATTTTAGGAATTCTGTTTTTTTCCTGAAGAAGACTTTTTCAACTTAGTCATCCTTTAACTAATGTTCGATTAAAAAGACTATTTTAGCCACAACGTTTTTTTTTTCTACATAATTAGAAGTACTAGATGTTGAGTTCCTGTTTTGAGATCTAAATTGATGCTACAGTATTAGCTCCACTAGGTTTTCAAGAGATTCAAACATAATCAGCAATAAGGAGGCTCGTCTATAACCTGCTATTGAAATAAATAATATTTAGCAGGTCTTTGGTTCAGCCAGCATATTGTTCTGTTTTTGCATTTGTCCTTCTTAGTTCAGTCTCATTTAATGTTTCAAAAACATTTGGCGCCCATTATTGAGCCGATTTGCATTACTACTATGAACTTGTTTGCTTCCAACTCTTCAGAACCTATGATAGATACGTTTGGCTTAATATTTTCTAAAAACAAGAACATTTAGAAGAAAAAGTTATTTGAAAAGACTCCACCACAAGCTTTAATCTAAACCAAAATCTTGGGTAACGAGCATTTTCACTACCAAAGCATTTATTATTTTCCTTCACTATTTTGCCCCCTACCTCTCGAAGTATGGGCGTTCAAAGCTTAAGAACATCAAATTTTCTAACAGTTTAGATTTCATCATTTAATCTGAATTGTCTATGGTTTGAACATGAACGAATCACTAGCGTGTTCAACATTCCTCCAGTTACCAATTGCTGTTTTTCGCGGGCCAACTTTTATAACATTGATATCCACAAGTCTAGCCAGCCTTTCAAATTTCAAGTACGTACTCTAAAGTGAAAAAAAACGAAATCTCTTATAGATGACTGGGCGCTTAAGGCACAGGGCATGGGAATCGATTCAGATTGTTGAGAATGGTGATGATGATCCCATGGCTTTTTATGATAACATTTCTCTAAAGATTTTCATTCAGATGTCGCGTCAAGTACTGAAGCATTTTGCTAACTTGATAAACTTGTCATTGGGCGATGCCATGTTTTCTTCTACCGTGAAGCTTGCAGCAATAGCTCCGATTCATAAGGGAGGGGAGACCTCCGAGGGGTGACCTCCGGATTACAAACCTATTTCTGTGCTTTCCACTGTATCGTAGATATCCAAGAAGGTGGTTAATATAAGAATTAAAAAATGTTTGGAAACCGAGGAGCTACTGTATAATTGCCAGATTGGTTTCAGGAATTGAACCTCAACTTCCGGCGCTGTGTATGATTTCTTGTAAATTGTCTTTAATCAAGTTAATAAAAAAAAAGCGGTCATTGATTGCGTTTTTCGTTGCCTTTTGCCTCGTAAACTTGAAAGGTACGGTTTCCGGGGAATCGTCAATGATTAGTTTCGGTCTTATCTCTCAGGTCGCAGACAATATGTAAGCGTAAGAATTGGTGACATCTGTGTCGACCTGTACGTTAGTCAAGTTTCATGTGGTGCTCCACAGGGCTCGGTATTGGGACCAATCCTATTTATTATATTTGTAAATGACATATATGATATTTCATCCATTATTCTACTCGTAAGTGGCCGTAATTTGTAGAGTTGATTAGATCTTCTTCAGATAGTAGGATCTCTTGTACATCTTCTGAATCAGCTTATTTAGTATAAAAATGCTTTTCATCTAGTTGTGTCACTTTGCAAGCAAAATGACAGCGGACGCTGGTTGCTCCAATTTTCCATGTGGATCTCCGATTTCATCTGTGGTCATCTTCATGGAATCCTTTGAAATTGTCGCTCTTAAAAACTCAGATCTTAAATCAATGACTTAAAGCTGCAATATACATACGTTATTATTATCATTTGTCCTCGAGATTGACATTCTTTAGTTGAAGAAAGTGCGTCTTTTCTATTTCTAGATTCGGTTAGGTTAATGAGTGATCAGTAAAGTTAGCTGTCAAATTTTCCAAATCAAGCAATCTTCAGAAAGAATGACATCAGGTGCGATCTTCACTTTGTAGGAATAGCTGCAAAGCGAAGCGCTAGATAAGAATTGCAAAAATAAAATTGCTAAGCATACCTGTCTTATATCCAAGGTCTTAACGGAACAAATTAGTAGAATCCTTCAGAAACAAGACATCCAAGCAGTACTCAAACATTTTTCAAAAGGTACTGATCAAGTTTCCCACACTTAAAGACTCATTTCAAGCGTTGCTATATCTAAAATCATAACAACCCAACATAAAAGGTGTTTAAAGTCTATTGGCGAGCAAACATTTTTCTCGAAGGTTTGGTTTTCATCAACCTTGTCATCTAGAGTACAAGCTATATTGTTGCGATTGGGAAGAGTGGGTTGGTGCAATAAACCTTCCTGTATGGTTTTATGATCTAGTGGAAATAAAGATGTTGACTTCTTCTTTTCCTAATCTTTGGTGGTGCTCAGTCTGGTAACAAGCTTGCAAGGACGGCCAGCGGCTGGATTCCCTCATCTAACAATTCGAATTATGGAACTTCTTGCTAAAGCTATCGCGTGTAGTTTTAGTGTCAGCGTGGTGAAGCTGTTCGTTTTTAACGATTCTGGCTGCGCCTTTGATGACACTCCTCATTTCTTTCTCACGAAGAAGTTTCGACAAAGGGGAAAGGTTGAGAACTCTCCCTCTTTCATTTATATCTTTATATTAGCTTGTTTACTCTTTTAGTGTTCAATTGCTCTAGATCAAGTTCAACCATTACTTCTTTCACGATTTTGTCTGTATTACAATTCGTTTGAATGCGCTGGCTGGCTACTTATGGTAATTATGTGCAAAAATTCTTCAAAACTCTTCAAACTTTTATTGACCTGGAAGTCGATGATCGCAATCAAGGGCAGAAGCAGCCTCAAACACTACGCGTTCTTCTATCTATTCCTTATCAAATTACCATGGATCGAAATGGATCCGATTGTTTTGGTTGCTATGATACCCAGCTAGAGGTTGATGATAAAGGGTTCCTGGCAATTGCTAGGTCTAACTACTCGCTGGTGTTGCTGTAACGAATGGCCATGAGTATAGATGGTTACAAGACATCCACAAACCAGGGAGAGATTAATTTGTGTTGTCCCTATTGTTTGTCCTTGTAGACAGTGGTAGAATCTAATCGATGTTATTGAAGATGTCAGCACTGTCTCTGGTCCTGTCAGAGAACCCCTAGGATGCACTACATTTTACTTGATAGACGTGTGAACGTGGAAATCCGAAGAATAGTCTTCATCGCTGCTATGGAGGACATTTGCCACATAGCTTAGACTGACTTTATACCACTAGATTAGCAAACCATAGGTTATAGAATGTAGCATAACATTCATCTATAGCTGGTTTACCATTAAAAGTTTCAGGCCCCACATGTAATCTTATATTTCTCTATGGGGGCACCCAGAAGACTCTGGTAACTTTATTTATCACGTCTTCCAGGTGTTGCAGCAAAAAATAAACGGTTACTCTAATCTGGGACGTCTCAACACCGAGTACCTGCGTCCTAATATGATGATAACTTCTTCGTCACCCTTGTGACATCTTCGACAATTTCCAAATTACACAAGCGCTTTTTCAGGTGGCAGCGTCCAGTTATTACTAAGGTTAATGCACCGCTTGAAACATATATCAGTTACTTATGAGTAATTTAAACATAACAGTTTGTTCTAAGGAAATGTCCTTAAGTGAGCTGTTAGAGGTTAATTTAGATATTGAAAAAGAATCCCTTCATGATTACATTTTATTTCCATTTTTTTCCCCCAATTTCCCAATATACACAGTATACAAATTGGTTCAACATCGTTGTATTGATCTGCGAAATTCATATTCATCAAAAATACTTTACAATTTCCGGTCCCCGTGGAGTGTGGCGTATATACGAATACGTGCTGGGTCCTGGGCGATGGTGACGTTGGTCTCTGTCGAAATTACCGCTCGAACGGTCTGCCCGTGTACTTCCCCATGTCTCTCTCTCTAACTGCCGCGAACAACCTCACTTGTCCGAAAAATCAAATATATCACATTTGGTTATCAAATATCCAATACGTACACTTTTTTCCCGGGGTTTTTTTTTACGCCACCACAGTTACGTACTACTCTCGATCAGACCTTTGGGGCATGCGTTACGACCAAATATCACACAGGGCAGGAAAAAAATAAATCTCGGCGCAATCAGTGTAGGCCCCCCTCTGAATCCACCCGTACCATCGTTTCTAGTTCCTGCACGACTCACACCACTCTTTATATCGCCATTGCGTTCTTTTGGGCGCGCGCTGGTTCTCTCTCAACGGGGCCTTAGTAAAAATACATAAATATAATGGATACAAATTGTCAATTCGCATGCCCCCGGGGGACTTTGATCGTTCGGGGAGGTTGCTGTGCGAATTGGAAAGCTGCAGCGTAGCCGGGCTTCCAGTGGGCTTCGTAAAGACTTTTTACCGTGAGTGTGTGGCGAGTTGATCTGCATACTCGTGTGCGTTCCACGTATGTGTGTCATTTGATGAAAACCGCGCTTTCATGTTGCTTTTTTTATAGATATACTCAGATGATATTTGATTTTATGTTAAAGCGCTGACATGGAAAGATTATTAGAAACGGATTGACTTTTAATGTAATTTTATGGTCTAAATCGCGTTGGTACTACAAATGTGACATATATTCAATTATCTGGAATATACAGCTCTCCTCCAATTTATTTAATTTGTTCTTTATAAAATTTAAATTCAAATTTGAAAAATTTTTTTTGAAGAACTTAAGTGTTATCAGTAATATTTAAAGGTATTGAATGTGGTTTCTTTACCGCATCTTTTCGTAAAAGAAGTAAAAATGGCTCAGAAGTTTTTCTAAAATTAAGAAAAAGTTTTGATTTTGCTAAAGAATCCATGGGCTTAATATTATCGAAGCTGTGCGGCGCTATTGAGAAGGATTAATTTATGAAAAACGAGTTTCAGAATAGTTCATATGTGAGTAGTTTCAGAAATATGAAACTTTCGAGCGGTGGCGATTAGAAGCGATGTTGCAGTAGTCAAAATATTTCTACTGCACCATCATAGTGTTAGTAAATTATCTTGTAGTTGATGCTACAAGGAAGCGTGTGACATTAGAGTGTCTGTACCAAAAAAGTCGCACGGAATCATATTGAATACAAGAGGATTCAAACTTAAACAAGATTCTCTAAATCCAACGTGACAGATGTGCCGGATGTTAGAATGATGCCATAACTGGAACCACACCCTCTTCTAATAATAATAATAATAATAATAATATCATTTAATCCCTTCGACTACACTTGAGCATAGGATACGTCATACAAAATATAAGATATATATATATTGTTATGTTATTTTAATATCTCAAAGGGGGGGTCTACTATATCTTACTAATAAATTAAATATCTAATAAATTTATATTTTTAAATTGATAAAAGGAAATACACAATATCACTAACCTCGCCTTGTTATTACAAATATAACACCCACTATTTTCTTAATTTCTTCTTTCTTTCCTTCTTACTGTTTGATTCCTCTTCTGTGATTCTTTGTTCTTCTTTTCTTTGCCTCTTACTGATTGTTTGCTCTTCTGTGTTTCTTTGTTCTTCTTTTCTTTCCCTCTTACTGTTTGTTTCCTTTTCTGTGTTCCTTTGTTCTTCTTTTCTTTCCTTCTTACTGTTTGTTTCCTTTTCTGTGTTTCTTTGTTCTTCTTTTCTTAATTCCAAATTTTTATTTAAGAAAGGAAAACCCTTAACAAAACTGTCATTTTCTTTTTCTGTCATCCTCTAACTCTTCTTTTTTTTTTTCATACTTGATTTTTTTTTTTACAAAAATTTTATGTCTCCAAATTATGATAACTGACGTTCTTAATGTCACTTATATTTCCTCCTATCAATAAATCTCAACAACCAATGAAACAGATAATATTAATAGAATACAGTATAATAAATACCCCCGCTAAAAATGGAAATTAGAAATTTAATATTTCTAATTTACATTTTTTATATAAAAAATATAGGTATATTAATTAATGAAGTAACAATTAAATGTCCAAACTAAAATGATAACAATTTATCTTTATATGGATATAACGAATCAACGGAGAATAGCCCTCTTATTTTAGGAGAATCTGGATATTTTAATAAATAAGTTATTGCACAGTTGGGTTGTTTTTTTGATACAATCATGCACTACGTCGTCAGCAGTTTGCACATGTTTTTCGTGACACCGTCTAAAATGCTTATGCAGTATCTTGTCGAAAAAAATTATAACTAATTAAAAAAATGGCGGGAAATTTAAATTGTCTTCATTATTTTTAGCTCACCCTGTATGCAGCACAATAAATTATATATGGTGGAACAGCAGAATCACTTGAAGTACTTTAGGTATCCTTAGCAGCCCACTTCCGAGGAAATGTTATAGTTCACTAATCTTGTACATATATTCATTTTGTTGTGTTGCTGTAATACGTTTACAATTATCGATAAGATAGCACATTTATAGTAATTAACTTTAATTCTTGTTTCAGAGTAAGACGTATTCAGTCTGGAAGTCGTGAAAGGTAAGTAATCAACTCTTCTAGCAATAAGTTTGCTGAACTTACGCGATTAAATCAATAGTGAAGAAAACTTACGCCAAACTAACGCGGATCTAAGTTTCCTACGGAGAAATAGTATCTGAACTAACAGAAAAATTGAAGTAATCCACCTAGTCATAAATTTTCTCATATTCTCTAGATCGCCTCTCCGTATCCCAGTAAATATTTTGGAATTTCAGCTAATATTGATCTATAATGTTATTAATCATACATGACATTTCAAGTTGTTTTATTTGTTTCGTCGTTTGTTTGCCGCCACCCCATACCATCCCCAACCTCGACGGCCTCGTCACCATTCAATTCTTTTTTACCAACGCTACGGTATTATAGGATAAATATTTCCGTTTTATCTGGACCAGAAAAAAAAATGGGGGGCGCTTCTATAACGTCAATACTAAACGAACGTGTGTATAGGCCTATATATACAAGCGATACAACAAGCAGAAGATATATATCAGTCGCGCTTTTGACGTTCATAATAATCCAGAAATATATATTCTGGCGTTTTGCTGTGTGAACGTTCGTTGTATATCCCTCAAACATCGGCGAATTTCTCTGCTGTAACGGGCGAGGAGGATCGCGTTGTTGGTACTCCTGCTCTTCAATGTGGCGGTGGTGGTGGTGGTGGTGTGTGGGCACTCGTCAACTGCCGTATGTGACCCTCCCTTTATTATTTGGCAAAAAAAAATACATTCATTATTCATCAAAAAATGGGGGACACGAGTGTAATCAAAACAAATCGAGTTTCGGGCATGGCGGGGTCCTACTGCCCTAGCTCGGATGTATTTCTGTAATGTCGATGTGTAGTTTGTTATATAAATCGTAAATAGAAGATTATCGGAAAGCAACGTTATCTTGCTGGGTGAATTATTACAATTATAGATCAATTTATGAAATGAATAAATACTTAATTCATTTGGAAACATATTCAAAATTCTAAACCTTGTTTAAATAATGGTACCATGTTCACGAAGGTAGGAAGGCAAGCTTATCGAATGCATTTCCTAAATGGTTCCAAATGAATTTTTTAGGAGTAGCTTGTGCAATTTCATTTAAGAGAATCCTTATTTTTGAGCAGACCATCCACATTAAGCCAGTTCTTCCATGACTACTGAAGAGGTTGTTGCGATACAGCAGACTAAGCGTCTTTAGCTAGTCATTGAGCATAAAATCAAGATGTTTTAAAAAGAGAGTTTTGGACATGTTTACTTATGAAAGACTAGAAGAGATTTGTAAAATTTGGCTGTAGAAATATTGCTTGAACTTCAGGTATAATAAAATTATAAATAAAAACTACCGGCTGCAGCTGATGAGTGCTTGAGTCTTAGCACAAAGTGTGTGAGTCCATTTTTTCCCGACATTGTTTTATGAACGGTTTTTCGAATTTGCCCAGACATCCAGAACTTGCTTCAAAGTCATTTCTTCGAATAACTTGCCGGTAAAATCATTTTGCGTTTGGCGTAATATGTTACCAGCTATTGAAGTGTGCTGCACCATTTTTTCTAAAGACCACCACGATTTGAGAGTGTTTCTTTGATTGCTAAGACGTCGGTAATAATTTTATTCTATTTCTATTATGCAAAACTGTCACTCTATTCAGCGAGTTCATCCAGTGGCTTGAGAGAGATGGAGGTTTGCCTGTAGTGAGTTGTCTGTGGATTTCAAGGTCAATTTTGGACACGACCGTAAGGGAACCTTTAGGCCATCAAACATGTTAAGAGAAGTCGGAGAGAGTAGGTAAACTGTATGCGTGCAGGATCAACCATTTTACGTGGGCACACTGGGGGCACAATATACGGCCACTCGATGACTTATCAGTCGCCAGCGGCGGGAGGACCTTTTCGTACTGGGGACAAGGCTTACCTCAAAGACCCTCCCGAAGCACATCGAAAGCTCATTTCTGAAGGCCCTTGGGTTTTCAAAATCAGGTAAGCAGTTTTCATAATCTGGTTGCTTGCTGTTTTCGCAAAGTCAGCTGCTTTTTCGAAAACAGCTTACTTGGTTTTCAAAACACAGGAGCCTGCGTGGGTGAGCCTTCTCCCCATCACGTCGAGTAGTAGGTCCCGTACGCACACAGTTTATCTACTGGGGTCGACAGCAAAACAAAGAGATGCAAGATGTCATGTAGACTTGCCCCAATACATTGACTCGTCCTATGATATGGGTATTGGAAATGTTGTCTTGCATGAAAAACTAATCTGGATTGTACTTAACTTCAGTCTTCATTTTATACCCCATTGAACGTTAATCTAATAAAATGATTATCATCTAATATACAGATTACAGTGGTTATATTCTAGTATCCTAAAATACTGATGACTTTGCTCAAGATGTTTCTCTCTGCCAGATTTTGACTGCAACATTGGTCGTTGAAACATTCCCATTTCAATATCTTTAGGAACCTTTGTATTTTGGTAGTACTACGTGGGCGAGAATTGTTATGGAGCTTGTTTACGCGGTAGAAATTTAATACAAAAAAGCTTCTGTTGTCCCAAACGATTTGTCAGTTGTGAGTTAGTTGTGTGTTGAATTTTTGTGGTCTTCTTGGATTGTGGTGATGTGTGACGTTGCATCTTATTGGTGCTCTTGTGAACTATACATTGTTTATTATTGTTTCTCATATTTTGTTTATCATATTTTGCTTAGCAATAAGTTTGTTTCGCTGAACTACCTGCTGGTAGATGATATAGGGTGTTTAATTAAGAACTTACTATCTTTAAATTTAAATAAAACAAAGGCCTTTCGATGCCATTATTTGTGACAAGGAAAGTTAAAAGGGACCTATGGGTCGAAAAGATCGATTTTTACTTTTTTGGTGATTCTTATAGTAAACAACACGCTCTTTCTAATGCAACAAACCGCAGCTTTCTAACTGTATTAGTTTTGTCATAAATTAGCTTCAAAATACACTTTTGATAAGAAAAAGTAAAAAAGAATCCGATGTGACAAACTTCACTGGAATTGATTTAATTTGCTTGAAACTCGTCACTCAGGGGTTTTCAGGGTCGCTGATTACGAATCTGGTATTAGTTTTAAAAAATCCAAAATGGCGGATCCAATATGGCGGACTAGTTTTTTTTAATTTATCAGAGTTGCGTTTGAAAATTTAAGATGGATGATTATAATAGTTAATGTTTTTAATGAAACGAACAGCAGATTTATAACTTGATTATTTATTTTAAAAATCAAAAAAACACAATAACTTAAAAAACTAAAAATAAACACAATAACTTAAAATAACTTAACTAAAACTAATTCTGCTTCTTACATAGTCGTTTCTTCGATTTCACTTTTGGTTCTGAACTACCATTTCTTCTTTTCATTACATCTACCAATTTCTCATCTTTATTTTTTTTTAACCAAAATTTGTTTTGGTTGTGGTGCTACATCGTCGGCTTTTTTGATGTCAGAAGCTAAGTCTCGAATATTTTTAAACAGATACAACTTTCTTTCCAAAGATAAACCCTGTGGAGTTATAATGTTTGGCATTAAATCATTTACAGGTTGTACCTAATACGAGTTCAAATCTAGTTGTTTCATCGCTGTCTGCAAACTGTTTCGCTTCCATAGCTTCCGAAGAAATTCCGAAATGATGAAACTTGATGTTCGAAGTATCTGGTGAACAATTTTCGTTTGAACTGAAATCATCTGTATCTCTGGCAGCACTAAGATCATGTTCCGAATTGTTATCATTTTCACACAAATGCAGTTTTTCCGCTTTTTTAAACTCATCTTCTGAACACATTTTACCGGTAAATAGAATTTCACTTTTGAAACAAAACTCCCTTTTTTTCAATTTTTGCTATTTTCTTTTTTTTTTACTTTTATAACACTTGGAAATCACAATAGAACTTTTTAAACTCATCTTCTGAACACATTTTACCGGTAAATAGAATTTCACTTTTGAAACAAAACTCGTTTTTTTTTCAATTTTTGCTATTTTCTTTTTTTTTTACTTTTATAACACTTGGAAATCACAATAGAACTGATAAATAGAACTAAAAACACTAAAGTGGTAATCAGTAACCTCTAAACACCAGAGTAATTAGCTTTAAGAAAATTCGCTTAATTCTTAATAAAAACAGCATAGGCCCGATTTTCCATTACTCTGGCGCTTAAATCGGGCTGAATTTGACTGATGGCTTGGGTTATGTTGGCTTGGAGAGTCGCTGTGGTTTGTGGATTATTTGCATAGACCTTTGACTTACGAAAACCCCACAAGAAACAGTGCCCAATCGGTGCCCAATTCACATCACCTCCACGTGAGATGACCCTCCCCTCAAATCGCTCGTGCAGAATGTCCAATGTGGCATGAGCTGTGTGAAACGTAGCGCCATCCTACTGAAATCACATCTCATTGATGTCTATATCATCCAATTCAGGTCAAAAGAAGTTGATAATCATCGCCCTGTAACGGTCGCCGTTGACGGTGATAAACTGGCCAACGTCGTTCTGAAAGAAATATGGACCGATAACATCACCAGCTCAAAATCCACACCAAACAGTGACATTTTGGCGCTCTCATGTGGATTGGTATCGTCCCAAATTCGACAATTTTGTTTGCTGACGTACCTATTCATCCTGAAAAGATTAGGATCAGTTTCCAACTGCTCGATGGCCTAATCAGCGAACATACGTCGTTGACTATGGTCATTTACCTTCAGCTCTTGTGTCACTTGAATTTTGTATGGGTGCAGGCCCAAGTTATGGACCAAAACTCGCTAAGTTGTGCTCTGCGAACGTTAAGTATGTACTTGTGACTATTTTAATAAAACAATTTTATCATTTGCACGTGTTGTTGAATGCTATCTCCGTCCATGGTGATTTGGCAAAACAGACTGAATAAATCACAGCCAATCTGACGGATGTAGCTTCCACAATATGGCCGCTACCAACTGTCAAAGTTCGGAAGTTCCTATTGGAAGACTCGTTAGCATTTAAATACTATTTAGCAGCTGTAATTTCTAGGTAATAAATAATTTTCATTAAATAAACAACATATAGGTTCATAAAACCCGTTAAAAGTATGCTTTATTGGGGCCCCCAAATGCAAAGCAGTAATAGTATGGTCAACTGTATGTAAATTACTATCTATGTATATACAATATATTTTTCTATTAAATCCAGTTTCCCATGCAAGGGATCATTTATAAATTCCTAAACCGATAATTTCTTAATACGAGCTTAACATATGTATAGTTAAATCGCTATCGCATACAATTTCACTATAATTCTAAGTATTTATGTAATTAAGAAATTACATGAATAAGAATATGTATGGGGGCAAGATATAAAAGTCTATTACATATTAGGGTGGATCGAAAAGCGTTTTTTTTTCTGCAATACAATTCTAATAACGCGGAAAACTTGCGCATAGGCGTCATTATAAATGAAAAACTATTTAAAAATTTTTTTTTCAAAATTTGAAATCGCGCACAAGGCCTAAAGTTACCAAAAAAGTCAAAATACCGGTAAATTTTAAAAAAATGCCAAAATTACAAAAAATAAATTTTTTGTTGTAATAGTGAAAAAAGTGTTTTTAAGAGTGTCCTTAACGCATACAAAAAATAATTAGACCCATACTTGTTTTACTGAATTCGCGCAAAAGGTCTAAAGTTGCGGGTTGTATCGCAAAAAAACGATATTTCATGATTTTCGACGATTTTTAAACATGTGCCAAAACCCATAAAAGTTTTTAGTGTAAAAACCATTCACAATAGTTTTCCCAATCCAGAAAAAATACTTTCAGACCTGTTATTCCTTAACTGTATTCGTGCAAAAGGTCTAAATTATAGTATAAGCTAAGTTATAGTCCCGTAAAAACGCCGTTTTCCATATCTGATGATTGTTTATTTAACACATTAGGTTTGTAGTAAGACTCTAACAATTTCCACATCCACCCTACGCAACCAACCAACCAGGGTGAATTTTATTTACAATATTTACAGTAACTATTTACTTTGTACAATGCTCGTTGTAGACAGAAGATTATTTACATAGAAGCCCCTTTGAGTTCTGACTTTTAATTAAATGTGGCCATCAGCTGTCTTGATTTTAAAGTATCTCTAATATAACCATCTCGATTTTCACGCCCGCACACTTTTTCTGCTGCTTCTGTAACCAGTTTTACATACCTCTCAACTGACTGGATGTGGCATGGGAATTTGAGGTAGTTAAACGCTGATAGCGCTTTGTCTTTCAACAAAGAAGCAATGTGTTCAGTTGGCATCTTGGACAGTAGTGGCGGCGGTGTTAACTTGCAGATTGAGCAATCAATTACTTCGGTATAGTCGTTTGCACTAAAATTTATTGAAGGTATTTTGAAGTCTCTTACGTAACCTTCAGCCGATGGCTCATTTCTGGATTTAAGGATCCTTCTGTAGCGAAGTTCTCTAATGTGTGGTCTCTCATCCAATATCATAGCCAACATAACATTTTCAGGGCTGCAATCCTGTCCGCAACTTTAGGTCTTTTGCACGAGTTCAGTAAAACAAGAATGGGTCTAATTACTTTTTGTATGCATTAAGGACACTCTTAAAACACTTTTTTTTTGTAATTTTTGCATTTTTTTAAATTTAGGCCTTTTTTAGGCCTTCTGCCCGATTTCAAATTTTCAAACAAAATTTTTTAATATTTTTTTATTTATAATGACGCCTATGCGCAAGTTTTCCGTGCTATTACAATTGTAATGCAGAACAAGAACGCGTTTTTCGATTCACCCTATTACATATACTTTAGAGAATGAACGTTCGCATGTAGGTGCAGAAAATGTCCTTCAGAACCAACCAATAATTCAAAAGTTTTTTTCTGTGTATTAATTTGTTTTCAGTTTGACTGCCTTTTCGCTTACCTTCTCTATTATTTTAAATAAATTATTATTTGGTTAATGTGTGTTTTGTTATTAATTCTCGAATAAAATCAGTGTTTTTAACGAAACAAACTTAAGATGAACATAGATTCCTATCTATCTGCTTCGATAAATAATTTTACTTATGGTTCTAAAATTGATTTGTATTATTAGTTTATTTGCGTTTATATGTCATTAATGGTAATGGGTGTTGGCAAACGCTATACTACATAATAACGCAGGTATTAAAAGTATCTGAAAAAGAATATATTTCTGCAGCGATCTTCCCATTCATTTCACATTACGTTGCTATTTTACCTGCTCATAAGCAAATTGCTTTATTACTACAAACATCCGGTTAAATGTTGAAAGTTTCTGTGTGCGACGTTAAGTCTACGTCGCTTGCCGGGTGAGTCGATTTTAAATCAACCGAGTGTACATACAGCGTTAGTAAAAAGTCCCGGAACGGTCGAATAACTTTGCTATTTGAAAATTATGATTTCTGAAATTTGGAATGGGGGTATAGTTAATATAAATGCATTTTATGCAATACAGTTTATATTTTTTTCACTTCCCGTTTAATCGGCAATACGTCCAACTTTTTTTTTTTAAACGGAACGCCCAAATTTTTTTAACACTTTTGAATGCAAAATAAAAAACTACGTTCAGGAAGTATTAAGATGTTTATTTTTATTCACAAGAAAACAGTTAAAAAATTAAAAAAGTGTCTTAATACAGAAAGAACAAGGTACTTTTGAAAAAAGTTGTTGTTTAGTGTTTGCATTCTTTTTGCCGTCACATTTGACAATTTTAAAAGCGTTTTAACTTTTGCATCGCTATAAATTTACTTATTGTAGACATTGACACATTTGAAAATGACAGTAAAACTTACTGAATCAGAACGAATTGAGATATTAGTGATGCGTGAGTACGGTGATCGTCAACGTTCTTTTGAAGAGGTTCGTATTTTGTTTAATACTGTTTATCCGGATCGTCACATTAGTAAAAGTACGGTATGCCGAACAATTCAAAAGTTTGAAGTCTTTCGTCAAGTGAAGGATTTACCTAGAAGAGACGTCCATTAACAGCAACAGACGAAGAAACTAGTTTGAATGTGTTACTTACAGTGGAAGAAAATCATCATCACGTGTCCACAACAGAATTAGGTCAAATTCATGAGATCTCTCAAAAATCTGCTCATAAGATTCTTAAATCAGCAAGAATGAAAGCCTATAAAATGTATCCCGTCCATGAGTTAACTGAAGATGATCCAGATCGCAGACTACATTTTTGCGAAACAATGACGGAATTGATCGAGCAGCAGCATCATTTTTTCAGATGAGGCAACGTTTTGTCTCAACGGCACTGTGAACAGACATAATTGTCGCTACTGGTCAATTGAAAATCCGCATTGGATTGAAGAAGTCCATACACAGCGTCCTCAAAAGGTGAATTTCTGGACTGGTCTTGTTGGAAACAACATCATAGGACCATTTTTTATAAGAGGAAATTTAACTGGCAACGTCTACTTAAATTTATTGCGAAATGAGGTTGTTCCAGCACTTGCGGCCCTCTTTCCAAATGCAAACATAGGTGATCACCCTAATGCACATTTTTGGTTTCAACAAGATGGAGCTCCCCCCCCATTTTGCCCATAATGTCCGCGATTATTTGAATGAAATTTTTCCGGAACGTTGAATCGGACGTAGAGGAGCAATCGAATGGCCAGCACGTTCGCCAGATCTCTCGCCATTAGATTTTTCTTTTTTGGGGTCACTTGAAATGTCAAGTGTACAAAAATCGTCCCCATAATCTTGAACAATTGGAAGAGAGAATAGTTCAAGAAGCCAATCGCATCACTCCAGAACAAATACAAAATTCAATAAGAAATTTTACTGACCGTTTACATTTTTGTAATTGTAAATAGAGAGCATTTTGAACAATTATTGTAATCGCAACCTGAATAGACAGGTATCTTGACTTTTCTGTATTAGGACACTTTCTAATTTTTTAACTGTTTTCTTGTGAATAAAAATAAACATCTTAATACTTGCTGAACGTAGTTTTTTATTTTGCATTCAAAAGTGTTAAAAAAATCTGGGCGTTCCGTTAAAAAAAAAGTTGGACGTATTGCCGATTAAACCGGAAGTGAAAAAAATATAAACTGTATTGCATAAAATGCATTTATATGAACTATACCTACCCCCATACCAAATTTCAGAAATCATAATTTTCAAATAACAAAGTTATTCGACCGTTCCGAGACTTCTTACTAACGCTGTATAATAAACCAGGATATTAAAAAAATACACCTTCATTTCCAAACGCAAAAAAAAAGAAAAAACAAAAACACATAAAAAATGACTCCGTGTGTAATGACAATTCTAAATAAATGACCTCCTGCTTAGCTGTACAGGTACACAACATATTCGTTGTTACGTGACCTTATATGTAAACGCATCTAATATAGATGTAATACGCCAGCATAAATGAACGCATATATGTACATACACAATATATTATGTAGGGGGGACGTAGGTATGTACATACATACATACTTGCCTTATTGTATATGATGTGTAGAGTAAATTTTCGTTGAAACCTGCTGTTTTATTAAATACAATATAATGTTAGCGTAACGCAAAGGTAAATATGTATACGCTTGTACGCATATAATGTTACGCTTTCAAACGTTGAACGATGGTGCTGATTATTAATTAATATTAACTATACAGGGTGTCAAAAATATTAAGAAACAATGATCAATTAAATTTTATTCTATAGAATAAGAACACTAAACAATTTAACCCACTGAACACCAAACAAGTTTTAACTAAAACACCGACGCGTTTCAACAGCAATGCTGTCATTATCAAGGCGATAATAAAACTAAATTAAAATAAAATCTACAAAAACAGGTAACCTAAATGTTATGCACGGTCAATCCGATACGCATCATTAATTTCCGATTAACGAAAACAATGACGAATACGGTATAGGGCCATTGTCACAATTCATTACACATGACTTATTTTTATATATTTCTAAACTTTCGAAACATTTAGAAACTTACAATTGTTTATTTGTCTAATTAATTTAACATTCGTATGATCGATGTTGTGATCTGTTTCAAAAATGTGTTGGGCAACGCTCGATTTCTCAATTCTATTAAATCTAAGATGAGCCATATGCTCTTTGAATCTAGTTGAGACCGCTCTCCTGGTTTGCCCAATATATTTTTGATTACAATCTTTACAATTCATTTCGTAAATACCTGACTTTTCTAGAGGTTGTATTTTATCTTTAGGGTTACCGATGAGACTTCGTAATCTAGTCCCAGAACTGTAAACTATTCTGAGATCTAGCTCTTTGAAGATTTTACTCAAACCTTTAGTGATAAAGGGAGCGTAAGGGAGGGTCACAACGGGTGAAGCTTTAACATCCTTTCGAAAAGTCGTAGATTCTTTCACAGTTTTCTTATAATTAAACTTCCTAATTAACTTATAGTTATGCTGAGGCTGGAAACCATTACACTTGGCCGCATCTTTTATAATTTTAAGCTCTTTCTCATACCTCGCCTTGTTCAAGGGAAAAGTGAGTGAAAAGTCTGTGGACCAAAAAATTCAGGCTTGCCATTTTGTGTTGAACACAATGATGGGAGTCTGAAGGAATGTAGCGAAGTGTACTGGTTTCCTTTCTATACACGTCAAACTCTAATCTATTGTTATTTCTAATTACTAAAGTATCTAGAAAGGGTAGCTGACCGTTTTCTTCTCTTTCACAAGTGAATTTTATGGTTTCGAACCGATTATTTAATCTATTGAGAAAATCGTCAATATTACATGTTTTAGTGTCAAATATAGCGAAAATATCATCCACATACCTCAACCAAACCCTAGGAAAGTATTCGCTCTCAGATTCTAAGTCCTTTTCAAAACGGCTCATGAAAAGGTTAGCCAAAAAGGGCAACAAGGAGTTACCCATTGCCGTTCCTTCCAGCTGTTCATAAAAACCCCCGTTGAATTGAAAAATGTTCTGTTTCATACAGATGTCAGTTAAGCGAATATATTCCTGGACACATTGTTGACTCAAACTATTTTGAAGCAACAATTCCTCGAGGTATGTCAAGGTGTCTGGAATCGGTACACTAGGAAAGAGAGAACTAACATCAAATGAAATCAATATTTCACCCTCCAGCAACTGAATATTTTGAATTTCTTTAATAAATTCTAACGAATTTTTTACTGCAAAACTAGGTTGCTGTATTGGCAAATTATTAAATTCATTGGTCAGCCATTTGGAAACCTTATAAGTCGGTGCGTCAATTGCCGAAACAATTGGCCTTACCGACTTGCCAGGTTTGTGGATTTTAGGTAAACAATATAATTTATGGACAACAGAATAGAATAAGATTTTATCGCGTATTGTTATTAGATTTACTCCGTGTATAATGCATTTAAGACTAATGTTTCGCGGAAATTTTTTATGTGCATCACAGTTATAAGTATTTAAGAATTGAACGTATCGTCATGTATCAGTTGAGGCGTATGTATTTGGTACCCATATTGCTCGAAGAGTTCAATTCATATTACGTTAACTGCCTAAACTTTTAGACCCTCTAGTAATGAGACTTTTAATCCTTTTACGTTCATTTTGAACGTTTAACTCCACAACATTTGTGCGAAAATGAATGAGAATGACAGTTTAAGTCAAATAGATAGGATCATCATTCGAGATCTACCTACATGAAAGCACATTTCAAAATTGTAAAAGCTGCAATATACACAGTACATAGTCTATATTACACGGATCAACGGCAACGTAAGCTATTCCCGAACATTTTATGCATTCACACGTACCCCCATAAATCAATTCATATTAAAATACACGGCCAATTGTGAAGTTTCTGGGTATAACGTTATCGCCCGCGTGGAACTTAAAAATACATAAATAATTCAAACAAAACGATCCAGGACTCTGACGTACTCATACAACCAACACGGCACACACATATACAATATATCTCCACCTATAAAACGATATTCACATCTGTGTGTATATATATGGGTATACGTTTCGGTATTACTGCCACAGATACACCACCATTTATACCTCAACCATCTACGTCACATCAGCACCAGTATGGAACGGTAACGGTAGTACCACCCTCCGAGCTTATAAGCTCCCCTTTTCACTACTCACACCCGCGTAAACATAAATACATACATAACTCTCTCTCGTGCCCTCTCACTCTTGGTGGCCCAGTTTGGCGGTTCGCCACCCTCCCGCCCTACTCCCTTCCACAGCCGCTGAAATTAGGAGGGTCCGTTTCGCAAGCGTCCCAATCCTCAATTATTAAAACACAAATAATTATACTCGGAAAGTGAACGTGCACCATATACACGCGTACACATAATTTTGTGTAAAAAATGTATATAATGAGGTTATTTTTTTGCCATTGTTAAGCCGAGGCGAACGATTCACATTGCTAGATGTGAATCCTCCTTCAGTTTTTTTACGTAATCGCATGCCAAGCAATTTTGTCGGATAATCTGGATATGACGTGTGCATCAAAAGTTGTGCTTATTGGGTAAAAGAAATTGATTTGTTCTCGAGCTTAAATTCCAATCGTCCAAATTGAAGTGTCCTGAAAAGGCAATACTAAATATGTCCCGTTAGGTTTAGTCAATTAAGATAATCAGTAATCCTATCATTGTAACGGGAATAAGTTTTTTTCTTGTTCCTTGTTGAAAATAGGTGAACTTGATTCATTTTCTCTTGATGGTCTTGATGGAAACGCTCGCCATGCTCGTCACTTACAGCTCCCAAATTGTTTGGAAAAAAATCCAAATGAGAATGTAAATAATCATCAACATCTTTAGCGACATAGGACGTCCCATTTTAAGGAAAAGCTGAGAACATTTCGTCCATGAGATTCCTCAAATTTTCTGTCTTTATTGTAGCCCAAGAAGCCGATCACTATAGATTTGAAACAATGCTATGCTACCTTTTCTTTTGCTCGCGGAACTGCATTGAAGCCTTTGTCATTCATTAATTGTCGAATTTCAGGACCCACAAAGATGTCCTCTTTTATCTTGGCTTCGCTGACTTTTGGAAATTTGTTTTTTATGTACTGAAAAGCACTGCCGCCTTTATCAGCCCTAACTTTATATGCAAAGGGGGCAAATAAATATTTTGTTCTCTCGACAAGGCTTTCATGTAATAGTATATTATTTTATACGGAGGGAAAGTGATACTTTTCATGGTGCGCTCCTGTTTAGCAGCCGAACGAAGTGAGAGTAAGCCATAAAAAGTAACTTTTCCTCCAAATAAAATATGCTATTTTTTCATCGAACATCGACAAATTTATGCAGGAATATCTATTTTCAATTGAAGATAAACGGGTTTGCAAGGAGGTTTGGACGTTTAGATCGATGAATAGTTTTCATTAATAGTGTTTCTATAGTAACTTATCATAATTCTGTCAAGTGGCCACTGTCAACATTGAAATTTTGTGTTTGTATGTTTTATTTTTTTATTTATTTAATTTAATATTCGGGAAATGAACAGGGCTGTTGCCCCAAAGAAATTTCCACCTAAACCATAATAAAGTACAATACAAAACGAAACATGAGCCAAGGCTGAACTAAATTAAGAAAAAGTACAAAATTATAAAACTAACAAAAGCGATAGCAATGAGTAAAATGAAAGTGTGTTAGGATTAACAAATTCATTAACGGGTCGATGGCCGCAGTGGTTAGGCGGCTGACTATCGTTGTGAGAGGACGATAGGTGCCGGGGTTCAATTCTCTAGAGGGACGGTGACATTTTTTCAGAGAGTTTAAAACCGGATCGACTTGCCATTCGCTGTTGGGAGCACAGTGATTAAAAGGCGATATGATGCTGTCACAAAGCCATTTGAACACAATTTACACACACCAAAAAACTACACCGCGAGAGTTGCAGTGATAGCCAGACAAGCGATACATCTTAAGGAGTCACTGCAACTAAGCACCCACCACACATAAAAAAAATAAATAAAGTATATCTAAAAATAGGAAAAGAAGACAGAGAAAGAAACCGTTTATTGTTGAAAAAGACACATCAAATAAAACGGTTAATTCATACTCTTGTTGGTTCTTTGAGTTATTAGTTGAAAAGTCGAAGAAGATCTAGCCTTCAGTCTCGGGGCAGTAAAACTCATTTGAAAGAGCAAGTCGCAATCAAAATGATTATATGAACAAGCTTATATATTAAACAGATATAACATCGATATCACCAAACGCCACAACTTTGATTGATTACTCGGGACACGTGTTTCGTTTATTACGTGTTTATTACGAGCCTAAGTCCTTGAAATCACTCCAAGCTTATATATTGTCAAAAGATCTACAATTAACCTTTTATATTTTAATGATAATAAAATGATATCTCTGAAAATTGTTTCCGGAATGTCAAAAATAAAAAAAAAAAAATTGGTACTGATTCAACTTTATCAACATAAACATTATAGATGGGGTTCCAGATCACACAGCCATACAGCTGATTATTAACCACAAGCGTGTTGAAAAGGGTAATAATACATTTATGACCTTTAAAAGGCTCGATGATTCTACAAATAAATCCAAAAGTTTTAAAAGCACGGCAAGTAAAAGATTTGAATCAAAAATTATACCGAGGTCTTTGACAATAGAAACCTTCTCCAGAGCTTTATTGCTGAGAGTATAATCAAATTCAACTGGTAATCGCTTCCTAATGAATTTTATAAATTTACACTTAATATTTAAGTATAATTTATTGAAATTACAATAAATTTCAAGTTTATTCAATTCCAATTGTAGATGTAAACTGTCATTAATACTATCAATACTCTTAAAAATTTGCAAGTGATCAGCATACAACAAAAAATCTGCAAGAGCGAAAAATCCGACCAATGTCATTTACGTATGAACTAAAAAGGAGCGGACCGAGATGGGATTCCTGAGGCACACCGGAGCTCACTAATCCATCAGAGACGATTTCCATGACAACCTATTTGAACTAATTTAGAAATTAATAAAGTGTGGTTGACTATATCGAAAGCTTTTTTAAAGTCTGTCACAATAACATCAACCTGGTCACCTTGATCTAAGACAGATGACAAATATTCGGTATAAGTAAGTAGATTTGCAATGGTCGACCTACTCTTACAAAAATCATGTTGCTGTGGCAGGATACGGAGTGATATAACTCGACAGTTACGATTTTTTCGAATGCAAAGTTTCGAAATCGGCCTATAAATATATCACACCAAGCAATACCAGAAATCTCAGAAAAATTTATGATCACCTAATCAGCTTTGCTATACTGCAGAGATTTCCAAGAGATCAACGGTACATATTTTAGTTTGTTCCAGGTAAAATGAAAAATGATACTTTTATGGTGACTGACTTCCGGAACAAGTGGCTCAGGAGGAGAAGTGAAGCTTTGCGATCGACTACTCAGTCGAGTAATGTCAGATTTATTGACGTTTGAAGAACAAAAAATTTTTTTTCCCAACATCCATCTGTTTACTTGGCCAACTTTTTACAGGTTTACAGATGTTTTCTTACCAAATACTTACTAATGCTTAAAGTGTTTTATTATTAGATTCGTGGAGTGGGCATTGTCCGAAAGAAGTGAGTAATTTAGTACCATCGAACTAAAAAGTCGATATTTTTACAATTCCTATGAAGACAACTTAAATGGTACAGCCTTTAGACGTCTACGATTTTAAAATATGGAAAAATTTTGTTAGAACATTTTCAGATAACGTACTGCTTATGGGATACGATTTAACTCTAGATCAAAGAAATACTATTATTCAATTACAATCTTTGACACATAATCAATTATCATTGCCGAGGTTCTTCAACCTATTTAAGTATGCGTGGTATAAAAGTGGACACATCGAAGATCGGCCATCGAAGTTTGAGAATCCTGTACGATTCTGCTTCTAGTATTTACAAAGTACACCACTATGCAGTATTTGTGGCAGACCTGCATTTCTTCGTTGTACGTGGTGTAAGAAATCTTTGTTTTCAACATTACTACACAGACTACCATTATTGCAATAACTGTTATATGCTTGTTATTTATTATTGCCTGGATCAGTACTATCAGCATTTTCGTCATCTCATCTGCAAATGTCTCTGGTGGCATAGTAACGAGAAGAGCATTATAATGGCCAACGGGTCTTACCGCCAATGTTAAATTGTTTTGCACAAGTAACAGTCGATTAGATGATGCTTTTGTTCCCTCTATTTCATAGGTACTGTAAAAGGCAGACATGAACGGGAATCTTTTATCCACTCTCGAAGACGATTTGCACAAGAAACACAACAAATATGTGCTGCCCAGTAGCTTGTCTTGATCCCCAACTCTACATCCAAAGTACAGATGATAAGCTCTTCTTGTTAGTAGAGTGAAACATCGTCTTTGATATTTAGCAGTAAACTCTCCACAACTGTCCGGATCGTTCGCACATGATTAATGCTTTTTAAGTTAAGTACTACCACCTGAAAACACGTGAAATAAAATAAATATATAGAAATATATACAACCCGTCCCATTTACTAAAGCTACGCTCACAAGAATCCGATATAAATCACGAGGATAGTAATTAATAAAACTTGCTTAATTACGATATTATTAGTGAAAAACACGGCTATAAAATTTGTCCTAGACGACATAGAAAGATGGCTAGATTAACATTAACGACATCTATCTACTTGAGGGACATAAAAATATTTATTTTAATATCCCCAGGAATTTAATAGTAGCAGCATCTAATAGAGATCTATGCTGGGCGATATTCAGGTATGTCAGAATAATTTATTAATCGTAATTTTTTTAATTTCATCACCGGCATCTGATTACAACTTGCAGTTTCTACGATTTTCCCGTTATAATTACTGGAAAAAAAGAACTTAGTAGGTGCCACTGTCATTACGGAGCTTGTACGTATACATATATGGACGAATCGGAATTAGAATTAGATAACGAGCGCATTAATGAGCGTTGTTATCTCATTTCTTTCATAATAGATAATAATTGTGATTATAAACGTTAACGATTGCCCTTTCCGTTGAGTACTCTTATTATGGTATATTAATTAGTCGTCCGTATTTTGCGTCTCCCTGGCTACGAAGTGGGGGCGACTCTTGATAAATCCGCCTCAGATTTCTAAGAATCATTAATTGACAACCAGCAATACTGTACGCGTCAGATCCACAATCTAAAATTAATCGCGAAATGACTGCAGTTAATAAATGGACTTGTCTACGTTTCGCAGGATGTGAAAAAGGGCGTTTCCGGTTCTGTAACTGTTGGCGCCACTCATTTTTACAAGACTACTAACGATATTATTAATTTGTTAGTGTGAGAAGGGCTTGAACGTTTATGCACTTGAAGAGATTATATTTGGGGTAATTTTTACCTCCTTTTTTGAATTTGGATTTTAAAAATGCGTTTCTGCAATTATTATTATAGATCATGATGATTAGATGACAGTAGAAACCAGGATGTAATCTAAGCTTACTCATTTCTAAGAAAAGCGCTTAGTTAATTTTTCAAAACAAGTTGACATGTTTGTATGCAAAGACTGTTTTTTTCAGCAAAGTGATGAGACTAGAGTAGATGATTTGGACTTACAAGGAAACACAGGCAAGTGGTGGTGACCGATTAAAATGAAATTTGGTGGGTTTGTAGACTGATGCAGTGTAAGAACAACGGTAACTTCCATAGATGCTAAATCGCCCGTTTTCGGGGGGTGGGGCACCCTAAAGTCAACGCTACCCTTCGCTATTTGCTTTAATATCTTCAAAACTATGACATAACTGTTTCATGAGTACTAAAAGATAGCGACAATAGTAAAAATATAGGGGTGGAGGTTGTTTCTGGAAAACAAATACTATGACAGGCAAACCCACCAAATTTCATTTAAATCGGTCACCACCACTTGCCTGTGTTTCCTTGTTAGTCTTGACGACTCCAATAAAAATGTAAAAACTGAAAAATGAACTGAACTTTTCATGCAGGTTTGTTCGAAGAACTGTGATTTTTCGTTTGTTTATTAATGTTCAACAAACACAGGCTCACAAGACACTTTTAATGGACACTGAATATTGAGGGAAGGGGGCGGCAAGTTTAAAATATTTTATTGGGGTGGCAACTTTTGCTTCTTTTGGTTCCTAAATATCAAATTCAGAAAATCTAAAATAATTTTGATTTGAGTAAAAATAGTTTATTAATGGTTTTTTGCCAAATTTTTACGAGTTAAGCTTACAATGTTTTGAAAACAAAGAAAAAGCTTAGTAAAATATTCTTAGTCAAATATCTGATGCCGAATGAAAGCTGCTCAGTATTCTATTATTTAATTCTGTTTTTGTTTTACTTATATAAGTAGCATTTGTAATTCTGTAGGCTTTCACGGCTGGTGTCACTTGTAATAGAATCTTCTTCCAGGTTTCGCTGTGTAGTCAAAATTTTAATTGACGTAGTTGGGTAGTTTGTAAATATTCTTTCACGGATCTTGTCATCTGCGTCCACTCGCAGAAATGAAATTCTTCTAGTTTTCTTTATCCAAGCAAAGGAAATTGTTATCTCTATGACGTCTTAAACTCACATCCTGTTTTCCGCAAAAGCTTATTGTCTTAATAATCAGTATAAATTAATTAGTCCATCTCTTTCAATTCCTCGTTTTTTGTCACTATCCAATGCCACTTCAGTATTTAACTAAACAGTAAGCAACTAAGCACCCACCATGTACATGCTGAGACTATGTTGGTTTGATGGCAACCGTTTTTTGTCGTGCCTTCTAAAATCTTTAGCATCTTTATTTGAAGATGATGGTGCAACTAGGAATTTGCTCAACTTGATATGATAAACAACCTCATTTGTTTCTTCCCAAGAAAACGCATATTCTATAAAAAACCATCACCAAATCGATGGCTACAGAACAAAATTTTTATCTAAAAATTGAAAAGTTCGCACAATTTTATTGGTATAGTTTTAAAGTGCACAACATGCTAGTGGACCATCTATTTCATTTTTTTTTACTTTGCACCAGGTGGTAGAGACCTAACTATTGTCACAACAACATATTTATAAATTCTAAGTCAATTAAGGAAGGTTCTCAAAAAGCTGTTGTACTCCATGTGATCTTATAGTTGTCTTGGCCGTTTTGTGTCTTAACGCTAACAGGTTGGCAATGCGACTTAGAGTTTGTTTCAAAATTTTTACCTGAGGTATAATCTACTTTTGTCCATATCAAGTAGGTATTTGTTTAATGCACAGTAACTGTTTTTGGCCAAACGAAGCCTTTTAGCCCAAATCCGACACATTTATCATATTCAGCATGATCAATTATATATGTATTCAAAATTTCATGGAAAATCAAACACGTCGAGATTTTCATCAAAATCGCAAGGATTTGGTATGGAAAAAATGAGAATTTTTGACAATTTTTGGAAGAGCGTTCGATTTCGTTCAAATTATGGATATACATGTTATTGATCATGCTAAATACGAAAAAAAGTCAGATTTGGGCTAAATGGCTTTGTTTGGCCAAAAAATATAAAAATAGCACCTAGGACAAACGCTCCAATTCCGCATAGCAGCACTTTGACACTTTGTTTTTCTAAGTAAACGGCGCCAAACTCCCCGCGACTATTACTTTGTCCGATAGCAAATTTTCTCAGCTTTGAGAATATGTGTAGGTTGTATGTACAAAAGTGGCTACTTCACCTCGAAAAATAAGAAAAACTCAAACGCTGCAACGCTCTAAGGTTGGCATCAAATCTTGCATCCTTTTGGTTTTTTCAATTTTTCGCTCATAAGGAGAAACATTTCTAAATACAACCTATATATATTCTGAAAGCTGAGAAAATTTGCTATCGGACAAAGAAATAGTTAGTTTACCTGCAAAAACCGGAATCAAAGTACTTCCATCCGGAATTGTAGCGTTCATCGTAGGTGATATTTTTATATTTTTTGGCCAAACGAAGCCAGCAAGTCTGACATTGTTATCGTATTCAGAATGATCAATTATCTGTATATTCAAAATTTCAGGGGAATCGAAGTGGTCGAGATTTTCTTCAAAATCGCAAGGTATGGAAATGATGCCAGATTGTCCACAGAGAGAGTTTTCCAATCTCCACGATAAATACTGAAGATCTTTTCGCGATATTCACGTTAGTAAGGTCTAGCCTGTTAGCCGCAGAAGCATAGCTAGCAACCACTTCCGTTTATATGGGCTAGAGACTATTAACCTGGTAACCGTTTTATTTTTGAGGTATTAGATTTGCTTGGCGTAGGTATTTGGTATCTTTCTTTGGCAATAGTATCCTAGTAGCAGTAAAGAGAGGTCTCCGGCTTTGCTACAATAACTACCGCGTGTTCTTCCAAAGTATGAAATTTGTGCCTAACAATGCTCATCAGTAAGGTTCTCAAGTAAATAGTGTGTTGTAAATTTGTTTATGGGCGAAGCCTATTCTTGCACCGTTGCTCTGCAGGAAGAACTTTCCCATTATTATCGAACTACTTATTTACAAAGCATATCTCTAACTGATTCTAACGTCAGATGCCCTAATCTGATCCAGCATTACCAAGTCTTAAATCAAAAAATTCGTCACCCTCGCTTGCTAGCAATGTTCCAATTCACCAGGACTTACATTTTCGGACTCCTTCTTAGTACACGACCGCGTTGGTCAAAGAAATTTGTGAAAGGGTTTGTACATCAATGGATCCAGCACGTCGCAGAGGTAGATCCAACTACGAATCAGAAGTCGCAGAAATCTTGATGGCTAGCGATTAATGTCCAGCTAAATCCACCAATCCTGGTAAAAATAATCAACTAACAGTCTTAGACCCTAAGAATATCTTGTCACTACTATTTGTTTAGTGGTTATAGAATTTATGAATGGCATCTAAGCAGCTCCACGCAGCAAGTACTACATCTATTCTATTGCTAAGACTTGACAGGAGGTAGTTCATGCAACATTGTTGAGTTTAACAACCACAAAGTTAGAGTCGTACAAAGTTATCCTATATAAACGCTCTAGATTTTTCTCATAAAAATCTTTGCTTTAACATAGTTTTTGAACGAAAGAAATTCTTTGGCACTAATTAGTCCTGCTACATTCTAAAATTGTAAGACTGCCCAATATACAGGCTGTTCAAACTTAAGCCGGCACTATTGCTAACTTTGTTATTATTGGAGCTACAAAGTTGGTTAAATAGGCAAACTAGTGTAGTTTTTCAAGCAAATTGCAATGGCATTAAAAAAAATAATTGTCGTACTGGGTCACGTGATATTGTGAAAAACGTAATTTTTTTAAATGGGACACCCAGTATACAGTTCTCACGGTCGACAGAAAATTTAATTCTGAACAAAAACTTTCCTATGAACTTTTAAACTAAAGTCAATAATAACAGAGTTATTGATGATTGTTTTTACAGAAACTAATAACAGTGTTGTTGTTTATTTTAAGTTATTTTATTAGTTTCGAAAATAAAAAAAACAAGAAATTTTAAATTCAGAGCAGATGCTCAAAAACATCACCCTCCTGCTCCAAGCACTTTTGAACCAGCCTGTTAACGCTTCTAGTAGCCTTAGCAATGATTCTACCATCAATATTATTAATAGCATGGCTGATGCTTTGCTGGAGATCTTCAAGAGTATCATACCGTCTTTCGTACACTGCACTTTTCACAAATCCCCAAAAGAAGAAATCCAAAGGTGTTATGTCCGGTGATCGGGGAGGCATACGAATAGGCCCGTTAGTTGATAGATATCGGCCATCAAAAAGGTCATGTAATAAGTTATGAATTTGGCGAACATTATGGGCAGGAGCGCCAACTTGTTGAAAGAATATCTGTTGTCTATCCATTAAATTCAGGTCATCCAAGAATTCTCCAAGGGTAGCGGTTAACATTTCGACATACCTCTCGCCAGTTAATGCACCTTGATCAAATACGGGGCCTACAATTCTTGAATCAATCAAGCCACACCAAACATTAACACTAAAGCGTCTCAGTGGATTACAAGGACGGAAAAGCATCGGCTTTTCTCGACTCCAATAGTGGCTGTTCTTCCTGTTATACATACCCCTGTTGGAGAAATTTGATTCGTCACTCCAAAGAGCCAAACGCCAAAAATTATGGTTAAGTCTAACTTGATTAATGTACCACTGACAAAACTGAGTCCGTCTTTCTTGATCTCCCGGTACCAGCGTCTGAATAGGTCTGTATCTGAACGGCACAAACTTATGTTTTTTTAGAATATTGTGAATAGTTCCCGAAGATAGTCCACTTTCTTCCTTTAAATCATTAATTGCATTATTAGGATTAGCTTCAAAGTAAGCTAAGACGTTAATTTCAGTTGCTTCACTTATTATAAATTGTTTCTTGGTTCTAGTTTTCTTGAACACATTTTCATTTGATCGAAACTTACGGTACAAAAGTAAAAAGTACCTTCGATCTGACAAGTTGCGCGTAGGAAATAAAACACCGTAACGTTCACGAGCTTGCAGGGAATTTTTATTACAAACGATGTAACATTCCATCATATCACATTTTTCTAAATGCGTGAAAGGCATTTTTTCATCAATAAACACAAAATGATAATTGCTTACTGACAGAGGTTTAATGCAATATTTCAATGTTGATGACATTTGCAAAACAATCGAATTTTGTTTATGACATAACAGCCACCTTGGCAAATTTGAAAAATCATCAATAACTGTGTTATTATTGACTTTAGGATAAAAGTTCATAGGAAAGTTTTTGTTCAGAATTAAATTTTCTGTCGACTGTGAGAACTGTATACTGGGTGTCCCATTTAAAAAAAATTACGTTTTTCACAATATCACGTGACCCAGTACGTCAATTATGTTTTTTTAAATGCCATTGTAATTTGCTTGAAAAACTACACTAGTTTGCCGATTTAACCAACTTTGTAGCTCCAATAATAACAAAGTTAGCAATAGTGCCGACTTAAGTTTGAAAACCCTGTATATACATATATACAGATTAACGTGGGAAGTACGACAATATCAGGCATTCTAATCGCCTGTTGTAATTGTTTGCATTATTCAGCTATTATAACTAGCACTATGAATGATCATTTTTTTGCAAACAAAATAATGTTTTCGTTGTACTCTATACGCTACTGTGGAAATATATAATGTCATAAACGCATGTGTAGTTGTCAAGACCGGACAACAACGCATTGTTAACCAGCGAAAAAGAATACCCGAACACCTCCCCTTTCCTCTTACCAACCCGGTGTAATAGCCATTATTAATTTTAATTAGTTAGCCGTTTTGATTGACATTTGTCCGCTAATATTTATATAATACTCGGTTTTAACGAACGCTACAACAAAAGAATGGGAAGTTAACATATCCATGTATTTACTCGCATTTCACAGCGTTATTGTGTATTATAAAATGTATTGTTGTTTAGAGAAGTATGCAGTTACGCAAGGTAAGCACCGGTAAAAAAAAGACGAGGTTTCTGGGCGTATATTTGTACGTATTAAAAAAAAAATAACAACTGGATAATAAATAATGAGTGTAACAGAAATATCGTGTGGACACACGATAATAATTTATTGGATGCAGACTAACGACGGCTAAAACTAGGATGCTAATTGAGGAAATTGTTAGGATGTTAATTTTAATGGTTTTCGTATAGAGATGTGTACATTATGCACAAGAATAATGAACGTTAATATAACAGCGTTACGGCTCAATTATATACGTGTAGTATACACATTTTGTAATATAGTTAGATTTTGTACAGCTTAATTGGTTTGCATACTAATTTTAAAATTAACTTCTATTTAATAAATTAATTAATTCGCAAAAACACGTACGAAAAACTCTGTAGTAGAAAACCTAGATTACAATAATTCAGCACTACTCGTGAAGTCACAGACTAAATTGGTGTATTCGATAAATGTATCAGTAAAAGAGATAATTACACACTTGTGCTAGACTAACGCTCTTGTATTACTACCAAGAATTTTTATGCTCCAAGAAAGAATTGGAAAGGACACACACGCCACTTTGGATTTTCAAATATGAGGGATCCTATGCAAAAACTAGTCAGATCCATCTGGACAAAATGAGAAAGAGAAGGCCTTTATTATTTTATTAAATTCATAAATATATGTAGAAGAACACTAAACAATTTAACCCACTGAACACCAAACTAGTTTTAACTAAATCACCGACGCGTTTCAACAGCAATGCTGTCATTATCAAGGCGATAATAAAACTAAATTAAAATAAAATCTACAAAAAGAGGTAACCTAAATGTTATGCACGGTCAATCCGATACGCATCATTAATTTCCGATTAACGAAAACAATGACGAATGCGGGATAGGTCCATTGTCACAGTTCATTACACATGACTTATTTTTATATATTTCTAAACTTTCGAAAACATTTAGAAACTTACAATTGTTTATTTGTCTAATTAATTTAACATTCGTATGATCGATGTTGTGATCTGTTTCAAAAATGTGTTGGGCAACGCTCGATTTCTCAATTCTATTCAATCTAAGATGAGCCATATGCTCTTTGAATCTAGTTGAGACTGCTCTCCTGGTTTGCCCAATATATTTTTGATTACAATCTTTACAATTGATTTCGTAAATACCTGACTTTTCTAGAGGTTGTATTTTATCTTTAGGGTTACCGATGAGACTTCGTAAACTAGTCCCAGAACTGTAAACTATTCTGAGATCTAGCTCTTTGAAGATTTTACTCAAACCTTTAGTGATAAAGGGAGCGTAAGGGAGGGTCACAACGGGTGAAGCTTTAACATCCTCTCGAAAAGTCGTAGATTCTTTCACAGTTTTCTTATAATTAAACTTCCTAATTAACTTATAGATATGCTGAGGCTGGAAACCATTACACTTGGCCACATCTTTTATAATTTTACGCTCTTTCTCATACCTCGCCTTGTTCAAGGGAAAAGTGAGAAGTCTGTGGACCAAAAAATTCAGGCTTGCCATTTTGTGTTGAACACAATGATGGGAGTCTGAAGGAATGTAGCGAAGTGTACTGGTTTCCTTTCTATACACGTCAAACTCTAATCTATTGTTATTTCTAATTACTAAAGTATCTAGAAAGTGTAGCTGACCGTTTTCTTCTCTTGAACTTTATGGTTTCGAACCGATTATTTAATCTATTGAGAAAATCGTCAATATTACATTTTTTTGTGTCAAATATAGCGAAAATATCATCCACATACCTCAACCAAACCCTAGGAAAGTATTCGCTCTCAGATTCTAAGTCCTTTTCAAAACGGCTCATGAAAAGGTTAGCCAAAAAGGGCGACAAGGAGTTACCCATTGCCGTTCCTTCCAGCTGTTCATAAAAACCCCCGTTGAATTGAAAAATGTTCTGTTTCATACAGATATCAATTAAGCGAATATATTCCTGGACACATTGTTGACTCAAACTATTTTGAAGCAACAAGTCCTCGAGGTATGTCAAGGTGTCTGGAATCGGTACACTAGGAAAGAGAGAACTAACGTCAAATGAAATCAATACTTCACCCTCCAGCAACTGAATATTTTGAATTTCTTTAATAAATTCTAACGAATTTTTTACTGCAAAACTAGGTTGCTGTATTGGCAAATTATTAAATTCATTGGTCAGCCATTTGGAAACCTTATAAGTCGGTGCGTCAATTGCCGAAACGATTGGCCTTACCGACTTGCCAGGTTTGTGGATTTTAGGTAAACAATATAATTTAGGGACAACAGGATTGGAAACATGTAGCTTACGTCTAACGTCGGCAGTAACAAGGTTGTTACAAGTTTTAAACACGTTGTTGACGTCTCTAATCATTTTTGGTAAAGGATTTTTTGAAATTGACTGATAAGGGCCACTACTCAACAGGTCATTAACCCGATCATAGTAGTCCTCTTTATCTAAAATAACAACCTTGTTCCCTTTGTCAGCTTTCAAATAAAAACAATCTTTTTCCCGCAAAGTTTTAATGATTTTAATGTTTTCGGATTTCTGAGGTGATTTATAGGATTTCAAATTTTTTGAAATAGTATGTTTGCAGGCCTCCCTAACAAACTGCTTTGTGGGCTCAGGAAACCGCTGGATAGAGGATTCTATCCCGGCAATAACCCACTCAACATTCGATTCAGGAGTCTGCAAACCAAATTTCAATCCTTTATTTAAAAGATTAAGTTCCCGTTCACTAAAGGTTTGCGAAGAATGATTTTCTACTATGTTAATGGTATTCATCGGAACATGATGTTTATTTGACAGCATTGCTGTTGAAACGCGTCGGTGTTTTAGTTAAAACTAGTTTGGTGTTCAGTGGGTTAAATTGTTTAGTGTTCTACTTCTGCACCAAGAGATCCAGTGAAGAACTTCGCATATATGTAGAAGTTGAATTTCTTTCTGGTGATCGTCTCGTGGTAATCTTCAATCTTTCTTCTGTCCGAATACAATTGATTTTTATTCTTGGACACACAAAAGACAATCAGAGCTAAGTGGTACACATAACAGTGCCTGCCTGGAGTCATTAAATCAATGAAAAGTCTGCGGCCAAAGCCAAGAATCTAAATTTAGTTTCTAGATGACGACAACGCTCCAGCTCATCGTAGCCAAACTTGCAACGAACCACTACAGGATTGAAACTTCTTGAGCACCCTCTTTACAGTTCAGATCGGGCTACCAACGGCTTTGCTCTGTTCCCAAATGTGAAAACGAAGCTCGAAGGGAGGTAGTTTTCAAGTGATGAGGAATTTGGAGCTTGGGACAACGAATGTGCCTTACTCCTCAGTAAAACCTGGCAAAGCTGGTTTCGGAGGATGGACAGGCGTATTAAGCGTCCTACAAGTGTAGATAAAGTCCCTACATTTGTAATAATTTTGTAACACAAAGTGCTTGATCTATATATACAGGGTGCTCGGATTTCGTAGGGAAAACATGGGTACCTTTTTTATTATCACTAAGAATCCATTTTCAAATTTTACTTGTCATGCTTCATTTGTTTAATATTGAAGAAAAACTGAAATCTCCTAATTTCTTTTATTAGCTATAATTTTTTGGTTATTTGAGATATTAAGATGCAATTTGAAGCAATTCAAATTGTAATCTAAATACTTTTACTGAAAACGAATTTCTTTTGCGTTGTTTTATCTTTTATGTTCAGTACCTACAGAATTTCCTTTTCTCCGGTAACTTGCTGATAGGTGGTTTGAGTTTTGTTTGGTTTGGACATAAGCAACCATGTGCCTTTGAAAACACTACAGTTTAACTTCAATAATCTTGTGCAATCAAACTTTGACTTCGAAGAATTCGCGCAAATTTTAGATTTTCTACTGTATTTCTCTTGATTAGTTCATGCCAATTTGATTAAAAGTTTATTCAAAAGTTTTATCAAAACTTTCCAATTGGCCTAAGGGGTTATTACTGTTTTCCCAGTTTATTAATAGCGTCGAGTCTGGTCGTCTTCGATTGTTACCTAATTTCATAAATAAATATAGGAAAAACACTTATGTCAATAAATAAAATTTTTGCCCACCTATACAGTCTGTCCCATATTCACTAGACTGGTCTAAAAAATACAAAGCATTTATTATCATGATTTTTTATTCTCGTTTATTCAAAATGGTCTCTTTTTGAGTCAATACAGCGCAGGAAACGCTCAACAAATTAGCCTTTAGTATGGTAATCGAAGACTTTTGGATGATTGGGATGGTATCGAAACGATTTCCTTTCATAGCCAATTTTAATTTGGGAAATATGCAAAAGTTGCATTTACCCAAATCAGGTAAATGCGGTGGATAATCGATAACAATGATGCCTTTTCCGGTCTTCTGGAAACTTTGATGCCACACTTTTTTTTTAGCTAGCATTAAAAACACCTCTGTGTGAGTGTGCACTCTGCAGTGTTGCAATAGATATTTATTTTCCTCAGATCTAGTTAGATTCATCGTTTCTACCAAAAAAAGTTTATTTTAATATTTGTAAATAAAATTCGAATTATGGATACAGTACAATTTCCGGGGGGAAGTGGGAGGCAACTGTTCTGCACCAGTTTTACCTGATTTAAAACAGAATTTCGCTCTTTGCTCCATGTTTTTTCGATCAACCTATGAGAAAGTGATCATTGTTCTTAAGAACACGAGCACAGGTGGTAGCAAAATTGTTTATTTAAATTTCATTTTATTGAGATAATGTTGCTGCCCAATTACCAAAACCTAGTATCTCACTACTATGTACTGTTTTGTAGGCTAAGCTTCGACCATGAAAACGGTCGTTTGCCCCTTTATTCCCGTTAGATTTTCCCATGTTTTTGTTTGTGACCAATTTTTATTAGATTAAAAGAATCCCTTCAAACGCTTACGAGGTTGATTGCAAGACTGGAAGACCAAATTTTGACAATTGTAGTCGTAGTCGTAAGTGTTTCTCTAAGTTTGCATATTGTCTTGGTACTTGTGTAACATTAAACCTACGTACAGAATAGAAAAATAATGGCTTCGGAAAGCCATATATCATGTTTGTAATAAAAGTGTGAGCATATATTTTATAGCGAAACATATATTTACATATAATTACGAAATGGAAGAAAAAAAACGTGTTGACTCTTAATTAATATTTGTATTAGGTTCCTATTCATGCCTCACCATTCATGCAGTTCCTTTTTTAACATGACGCCAGTACGTACGTACTTCATATTGATTGCGTTTTTTATTTCTATTTAAATATACCGATGACATGATTAATGATATAATGAACAATTAATATAAAATTCCATATCCAAGAGCTACGCCCTATTACTGTAGAGTAATAATAATACAGAGAATATCCGCATAAAAACACTCGTATTATATTGATGTTTAAATAAGTACGACGAGCTTTCATTATTAAATACAGAGCTTTTTCATACATGGAAATATAAATACGCTTTTACACAGAACGAAGCCATCGTATTTGTTAAATACTGCGCGGTAGCGCTAATTGCTCTTTTATTTCATTTCAAGTCCTTCTTCGTCTTTTTCATCGGATTACTTGTTTTACAGTATCTCACGTCTCTTTCTTTCGCGCATAGGTACGAGAAAAAGGACAAGCCACGGTTACAATTACGGTTCTGGTTATGTATATGCCTCGCGTTTTATTGCTTCAAAGCGCAATATTTCGTAAACGAAACGCCGAATAACCAGGGTGGCGAAACAGATTAGCCCTTAGCTCTGATGTTGCTGAGAACATAATGGGAATCGCTTTGCTTGGCCGTTTAAGCGGTAATATCAATTACTTGGGACGATATAATTGCTGATGAGGGAAGATTTCAGTATATAAATCGCTCCTCGCCTTGGATGCTTCAAGATACAGGAAATGTAAACGTTCATAATAATTGCTCTTTCTTGATTCACGTAATAATGATTGTTAGATATTAATTTATTTATAAAAATGTATGCTTGTCTTGATCACTTAAATAATATCGGATACCAGTTATTATTTTTAAATAATATGAGGGGAGTGTTTTATGTCATCCATCTAGCCTAGCACTGAAATGACGTTTCCGTGAAATTTTATAATGTCATCTCGACGCTTGGTCCGAATCACTCAATATTGTTACTTTTTTCGTTTAAAGATAAGTGATTTGAAACTTGAACACAGAAGTGCCGTAGCCCCTAACAGTTCAAATGGGGCAGAGAATCCATTGATGGTGATCCAAAGTGTGAAAGACCTCTAGAAGCACAAACCAAAGCAATCATCAACACAACTGAAGATTTTGGTGGTGACCGCGTGTGGGTATGGTTCGCCAATGCACTCTAGCCTCAATCTGGCTAGTCCCTCGCATTGGTATAGAATGTGCTGCGAGGTCTCTTCATCTGTCTGACAGATTCTGCACATGGTGTTTTCCGCCAGACCAAGGTTGCTCATATGCTTGTTGAGTCTGTTATGTCCTGTTAAAAGGCCTACAACTAGCCTGACCGTTCTCCTGCCTTTGTTCAGAAGGTCCTCGGTGTATTTAGGCATGTATTCTTTGATGAATTCTTTAGCCTGCCGCTGTCCTGGGGAGTTTTTCCACCATTCGAGGGATTTACTTGCCGACCATTTCTCCATGGTTTTGGCTATCTCCCTTTTCGTGGTTCCACACGATGGTATAGGTCCAACGAGTGGCCTAGATCTTCCTTCTTTGGCCAGGGCATCAGCCTTCTCATTTCCTTTAATACCTTCGTGCCACGGTACCCAAGCTAGGGTCACCTTGCTGTGCGCCCGTAGTTCATTTAGTGCGCATATGCAGTCCCATATCAACTTTGATGTGATCTTTGTTGCGTCAAGCGCTTTTATCACAGCTTGATTATCAGTGAAGATGGCTATGGGTTTTTGTTCTGTCCCTTGCCTTAATATTTCTCTGACACAGTAGTGAATCGCAACTGTTTCTGCCTGGAAAACTTCCGTTTCCATCGATAGACCTAAACTGACTTCCGTTCTTGGTTTACGTCCGAGTATTCCGGCTCCTACACCTTGTTCCGTTTTCGAGCCGTCTGTATACCAGTGTAGAGAGGCTTTAACGGGAGAGCCACCTTTCCATTGCTCTCGTTCTGGTATTATGGTTTTATATTTTTTGTTGAAGTTGTACTTTGGAACCATTACGTCAGTGGGTAAAAAGGTTACCTTCCCGGATTTTAGTTCTTTAATCAACTTCTGATATATTCTCCCATGTGTGTGTGTGATGGGTGTTTGATTTTGTATCAGCCTGTACGTAGCAGATCTTGCTTCTCTTTGTATATGGATATGTAGAGGTGGTAGGTTTAATAAGACTTCCATAGCCGGTGTTGGAGTAGTTCACATGGCCCCCGTGATGCACATGCATGCTAGCCTTTGTACACCATTTAGGAGCCTCGCTACTCCGGCCTGGTGGGTCTTCGGCCACCACACCACTGACCCGTATGTTGTAATAGGTCTGATCACCCTTGTGTATAGCCATAAGGTCATTTTTGGGTTTAATCCCCAGTTTTTTCCACACAATTTTCTGCATCTGCCGATGGCCATGGATGCCTTATTGCATGTCTTTTGTATGTGTGTATTCCAGGTGAGTTTTTGATCAAAGGTAACCCCCAAGTGTTTTGTTTCCTTGGCCATTGGTTTATCTATATCCCTTAACCTTACCGGTTTAAGCTCCCTAAGGTCTCTCTTTTTTGTGAATGCAACAATCTGTGTCTTCATGGCATTAATAGACAGCCTTTCTCGAATGCACCAATTGTTCACAATATTTAGGGCTGTTTGCATTCGTTCAGAAAACACTCCTGCAAATTTCTCCTTCACTACGATTGCGAGGTCGTCTGCATATCCGAGGCAATAAAAGCCCTTGGCTGACAGTTCATCTAGCAGTCATCAACTAGGTTTGCCCACAGTAGAGGTGACAGTACCCCTCCCTGTGAGCGACCTCCCCCCTGGCCTTGCTGTTAGGGTGGCTTCACCTATTGTGGATATGATCACCCTGTTTTCCAGACTGGCCTTTACCCACCGACAGAGTGTGGGTGAGATACCTCGTCTTGCGCGGAGTAAAAACTTCAGTTACCGTTAGCTAAATAGGAAAATCAGAAGCGAGTAGTTTTAAAATTCGACACAAAAATTTGGGAATGATGGATTTTCAAGCCGTACAGTCCCGAAAAAAACTCGTTCACTCTAATTCACGTGACAGATAGTTTAAACACTCATCCTCAGATTTACAGATTACTGAAAAATTGGTGAAATTGTGTCTGAGAAATTACATGACATGAATGAAGTTCAGAACCATATCTATCTAATAGATTTCGTGCCACATCACTTGTGGGAGAGAGAAATTCAACTATAGAAGGAATCATGTATCGGGATTCTGTAAAATATCTAAGTTCGTTCCTCAAACATCCATTTTTGGTCCCACTTTGTTTTTAATTTATATAAACGACCTGCGAGCCTCACCTGACAACTGTGTCATGTTATTATATGCTGATGGCACTACGTGCGTTGTACGATGATGGGTCAATATGTCCGTGACTTTTTGAATGAATGGTTTTTGGATAAAAAATCATTTTATTTTTCAACATAGTCTCCTTTGAGTTCTATACACGTTGTCCACCAACGTCCAGAAAATAAGATTTGGCGAGGTGATCAAAATAGGTATTTGTTTCTGAGAAGATTTCATCGGAGTCAAATCTCTTTCCGCCGAGCCGTTTCTCTAGGTTTGGAAACAAGAAATAGTCACTCTGGGCTAAATCCGGAGAATAGGGCGGATGAGGGAGCATTTCCTAGCCTAATTCATTGATTTTTGCCATGGAAACTGCACATGTGTGGACCCTTGCGTTGTCCTGGTGGAAAATAACTTTTTTCTTGACTAAATGCCGTCGTTTTTTTTAATGAGCGCACGGAATTCACTTTTCGCCATTATCTCCTCAAATCACGCGGTAGTCTGCTATCAATGGCTGTAAATCACAAACTAAATGACGCAGCTTGTTCATATTTTAACAGCAGTCAATTGGCAGATGTCTGTTGACAAGAGTAGTGTTGCCCTTTCAGTTAAGAGGCGGGAAATTCAAAAAGTCACCGACATATTGACCAACTCTTGTATTATCTCCATTCATTTTTGAGACCGCTAGTATATTAGCCTTTAATAGTAGTAAAATTAACTTAATTCACTTCATAAAAACATTCTAGTAATAGTTATAGCCTTTATGTTAAATCTGGCGATTGTTCACTGTCTTTGAATGAACATACAATTTTTTTGGGCGTAATTGTAGATCGTAGTCTTTGGTGAGATTCACACTATGTGGGGCTTACTTCTAAACTTAACTTTGCATTGTATGGAATCAATGCTTTGAAAAATGTGTTACGCTGTCTTTCCCGAGTCCATGAAGCAATATATTTGCTACGGTGATTATGTTGTTCACTTTCGTTATGTTTTTGATGCCTCCTGCTAAAAATGCAAAGAAATCTGATTGATCCAGAAATTGTTAATAAAATCCATGCCCCTTGTAGGTATTTTGCATGAACATTTATCTTCAAAGATAATCTCAGGGAATTCTTCCGTCCATGTATGCCACACTCCTGAAGTAAAAATGCAGTTGAAACAATGGACTTGTTCTAGAAAATTTGGCAGCATTTTCTCAAGTTAGATCATTCCAATTTTCCAGTCATCAATTTTTTTTATTGAGAGGACTTCCCACCAAACGCAATATTGATGACGGTATGGAGGCATTGCTTTGAGGTCTACTTTAATAAGCTCTCTGCATTACAGGACCGAGCAGTGAGATATGTACATTGATTGGAAACGACCACAACACAATCTTAGTGGGCGTGATATGATCCTTATTAGTAATTATGAATTCTCAAAACAAGTGAATGAAAATACTTGACTTAAGCAATATAGAACTATGACAGGTCGAAATTTCCTAATAAGTATGGGCAATGGATGCCAAAAGTATGTTTGCCAAAACTCACTGCAAATATAAGGAAAGAAAAGCAAGTAGGTGTTTTGAAGGTTCAATAAATGGTTCAATAATTATTGAGAGAGGAGTTATAAGTATTGTGTGGTTCAATTACCAACGAGTAAGTGGGTAATCGGCAGGATGCTTTAAGTCTACAGAAATAGTAAAGTGCATATCATAGTAGTAGAGGCGGAAATTGTAAATGAGGGTGGAGTATTTGTCAAAGAACATGAGTAGGGATCTGTCCCTGCTCTAATTATTGCTTCGTAGTGTCAATTGGTTGATATATTTGGAGATTGGCCCTAAAAAACACAGTCACACTGATGTGGGTACCAGGTCATTGGAGATGTGAGGGAAACGAAACTGCCGATGGCCTTGCAAAGAAAGGCATGGCGTTCCGATTTATTGGACCAGAACCATTTTGTTGTCTTACCAAAACCCGTCTAAGTATTGGGTTAATACTCGTAAACTAAGACAATCGGAAAAGTTTATTACTTTTTCAGCCATCAGAGCTAAATCTCTGCTAGGATTCAACAGAAGAGACATCAGCACCATCATAGCTTTACTCACTGGACACGGCCTTCTTAGGTACCATTCAAAGAAGATGAGCAAGATAGATTATGATAAATGCCGATTCTGTTCGGAATACAGCGAGATGTGTGACTGCGAGGCGGTGGTTCGTCAGTGGTCCACTATTTCGAATAGGCGCACGTAGAACTGGTTATTATTAGAACTACAGCCTCCAAAAAAATCCTAGACTTCTTCAGAAACCTGGAGATTAACTGGCATTAAAAGATTAAGAGTATTCGCAATAGATCTTAAAGGTTGCAGTGTGGAGAGGCAGCATTGCCTACACAACCCACATCTAATCTAATCTAATGTACGAATATGTTATTGTTTTGGTGTAGGATGAAGTTGCTCTTTGTTTTAAGCCTTATATGGGCGCAGATATTTCCGGGCACCTTTGGACTTCCCTACTGGGGCATTCTTGGTTGGTAGGACTTCGTTCGCTTGGGAGTGAAGGAGGAGGTGAGGAATAAGAAAAATAAAAAGATATATTGTACCACTGGGATCCTTCCATGAAAGAAGAATCTATGCAGTGGGTTCATTTGGGGTGTCTGCCGCACAAAAAGGTAAAAACAAAAAAAAATTGATGGCCACAGTTTTCTGAGTAGTGAAAGACATTCTGTTAATGGAGTATATGCCAAAAGAAGACTACAATTATGGTAAATGTCTGCAAGAAAATTGTCCACAAGCTGCATAAAAAACGACTTGTTCAAACCGTAATTAATAAATTCACTCTTGAGGAATTGTAATGTTCATCCTACAGTGTCGAGCTCACCATTTGTGACTATTATATCTTTCCAAAACTCAAACAAACCCTTGAAAGGGCGTCGATTTTTACCAAAATAAAGTCGAAAAATGATCCTTCTGCTGAAAAATAAAATTTTGCTCTAATTCTTCTAAAACGCTAGTAACGAACGATAAATCCAAGTAAGTATATAGGAAACTAATTATTCATTATACGCTGAGAGGTTGAGAGGACGCGCAGAGATCACATATTAGTCCGGTTGTTGTTGTTGGTGGGCCCCCGTGATCAATAATATCCATAAATCAAAGTCCCGCCTAGATTCGTAGTGCGCACGACATTCTATCATATTTCAAAAACATCAAGCCATTATTCTAATTACTCCTATCTCTTTCTCGCCGAATGAATATAGATGATTTTAATAATATAACAACTCCGCGGGGGCCCTTCCACTCTGCACAGTCAAATGTTTTGTTGTGTAATCGAAATTGCCGCTACGGCCACCGACGATATTGCAGGGATTGCTCTGGCTAACGCTCACCCGTCGCCATAAATATACGTTTGGAATCGTTTTCTTAATTTGAGATTTGTATCGATCATATCGCTTTTAATGAAATGAGATACTGCTGTATGGATTGTAATACACGCTTTCGATTGAATTTATATATATTTCTTTTTCGAAAATATAAAAAAACAACAGCAGTAATGGTAGTACACAAACACACATCTTGTTCCATTTCATTCGGTTCAATTCTGTTATTTAACATATTAATCTTCTCAATCCATTAACATTTTAAAAATTCCCCTGCTTGTTTTTTCATTTCCCCATGCATTGAACCACGTACGCAATACGTGTTTACAAGATAAAAAATGTGTATACAAAATCTCATCCGTATATACCAAGTATGCGTATTGCGCTGTAGGTATAACATTCTATAGAGAAATATTGGAATGAAACGATTCTAATTATCGTCATTGCGAAGGAGAAAAAATTATCAAAGTAAAATAATTGAAAAAACATGTATGTATACGATAATTAAGTCAATTTATCAAGTATCGATCAACATTGGTACTTTGATATGATGAGATCTGAAGGGTTAATATTTTAATGGTGGTTCTACTTTATATACGAGGGAGCGTTTTCATATTCGCGGAATGGGGGATAAGGGGTGGAAATAAAAAAACAAAATTATTTTTCTTTTTCAATATATTCACCTGCAAGACGGATACATTTTTCACATCTTTCAATTAATTTATTTATACCCTCATAAAAAAATGATTTCTCTTTATCTGCAAAATACGCCGAAACTGCCTCCTTGACTTCAACAACTTCAACGACGGGTAATAATCACTCGGGGCCAGGTCTGGGCTGTAGGGTGGGTGATTCACAATTTCGAAGCCCACCTTATGCAGGGCAGCTAACGCAACGCGGCTCTTATGGACGGGCGCGTTGTCGTGCAAAAGCAGCACACCTTTCGTCAATTTTCCCCGTCTTTTCTCTTTAATGGCTTCTTTTAGTCGCTCTAATATTGAAGCGTAATATTCTCCGGTTATAGAAACACCTTTATCTTCATAATCAATCAACAATATTCCTTCCGAGTCCCAAAATACCGTTGCCGTGAGTTTCCCAGCTGATTGTGACACTTTAAATTTCTTGGGAGGTGCTGTGCCCTTTTTACGCCACTGCATGGAGTCTTGTTTGGACTCAGGTTCATAATGATGAACCCAAGTTTCGTCTCCAGTAACAATTCGACTCAATACACCATCCTTGTCTTCATTACAGAGGTCCAAAAATGCACGCGAACACTCTACGCGCTGTTGTTTTTGCGGCGGCGTGAGCATTCTCGGCACCCATCTTGCGCTGACCTTAGACATGCCGAGATGATCGTGTAGGATTTTAAAAATTGTTGTATCGGATACTCCGACCATTTCTGCGAGTTGTTTCTTCTTTAGTCGAGCATCTTCGAGTACAATTTTTTCAACTTTTTGGATAAGTGCCTGGCGTGGTCACCTCAATGCTCCTTCCCGGCCTCGGGTCGTCTTCAAGGGATTCCCTTCCTTGTTTAAATAAACTATGCCACTTGTACACCATGGTTTTTCCTGGACAAGAGTCGCCATAAACCAATGACATCTCATTCATTATGGTCGCGACTGATTTTCCTTGCCTGGTAAGGAACTTTATAACGGCACGATATTCGATTTTTTCCATATTTCACTTTTTACTCCTGATTATGTTACTTGGTTGATGATAGCTCAAAGACTAACTGTCTAATCGGTGGTCCATCTTGTTCTCTGCTAAGACCGAACTGTTGTTCATGGGCCCTTTATTCCTCGTATGATAGGCTTCGTTCTAGCCTAGGGATGAGATAATTATTTATGTTTTATTTCCGGCGAGTGTGAAAAATGTGGAAAGGTTCAAGCTTCCTCGTGTTTAGGTGTCTTCTATTGCTAGGGCTCTTCTGACGTAAGTTCTAGGTGGAGGTCTATCTGGGTCGAGCTCCGCGAGGTGGCCAATGAGAGGATTTGCTGATCTTCTAATCCCTTCGAGTGTTCCGTTCGCGAGATGAAGCGCATGGTGCTTGAGTGTGGGAACACCGAGATCTTCGCATAGTTGCGTGTTTCTCACGAACCACGGCGCACCAGTAATTAGACGTAAGGTGCGACTTTGTTGGGACTCTAACCTCTGAAAATGAGTTTTAGCCATGCTGGACCACGTGAGTGCCCCGTATGTGATGATTGGCCTCAAGAAAGAAAAATATATCAAAATTTTGATCCTCAAAGACAGCATAGATTTAGGACACAGCAACGGATATAGAGAGGATCTAGCCGCGTTAAATTTATTTATGGTATTTTCTAAATGTTGTTTAAAAGTCATGCGGGAATCAAGCCTCATGCCCAGGTAGACTACTGACGGACTCCACGGCAGTCTGAAGCCTCCCACCACGATGTTGTCGGGGGGAGGATCAGTTCTTCTGGTGAATCTCACTGCGACGCATTTAGAGTTATTTGTTTTGAGCCGCCATCTTGAAGCCCATTGCAGTATGTCGTCTAGCGTAAACTGTCTAATACCAATGAAAAATTAGTATTTATACTAATTATGAGTCGCTGCACAGGCTACTCCCCCAATGCGCCTAATCACCCCCCTACAACCCGCTCATTCCGCGAATATAAAAACGCTCCCTCGTAGCGTTTGATGACTCAGATTTGTTAACCCAATCTTTTGAATAATAGGCAAAATCAGAATAGCACAACTCTTGGTGTACAATAGTTACACCTACATACTACTTGAGCTAGATAGTTTCATATTTATTTGTAATGAGGATATAGAGGTCTTGCAAGGCCATCATTCTACAGACCTGGTGAAGGCAGTGCGTTGTCAAAATCGGCAGATATTAATGTATTTTTACAAGACTATATTTAAGGATTAGGTTTCTTAATGGTGTATGTGCAAATTTTTGTTTTCATACTGACGAAACAGATTCACAATTTTGTCAGTGAGACCTGAAACGTATTGTAATTTTCTATAAATTTTAATGTCGAAATTAGGGTTGTTGTTGTTGCTAATAGGTATGTTATTGGGGATAGAATTAGTGGGTTCAAAGGGTGGTTGTTGGTTTTACATAAAGTGAAGGAATCTTCCAGAACAGGTAGGTTTACAGTACCAGTCAATATTGTTATTATCCCTGCTCACAGAGGTATTTAAAAAGGATAAAAATGCGATCTTTCTCGGTTTCGATGGTGAATTTAAGATTTACGTTGAAGTTGTTAATGACGTTAGGTACATTATCAAGCTCTGCTTCAGGAAGAGACAGAAGTAGGTCGTCAGCTTACTGGTACATGAATGGAAAATGAAAATCAACATTGGATTGAACATGATGAAGGATACTGTTCATAACTATTTCTGCCAAGGAAGGGCAGATAGAACCTCTCATAGAGCAACCTTTGATTTGTGAATAAAAGGTTTTTTCATAGCAGAAATAGGTAGAACAAAAGAGAAAAGTGATTATATAGGTAAACAAATCCTGGGGTATAGAGGTATATTGCGAAATGGAATTTTGGTAAAGGATATTAATCACAGGGTCTAGAGGTATGTTAGTGAATAAAGAGACAACATCAAAAGATGCCAATAGAAAGCCAGGTGGCAATTAAACCCCAATACAATTATGTTCAGCAAAAGCCCTGTCAGCTATTTTGGCAATGTTTTTTCCTAGACTTTGAGTGGGGCCATTAATACAAGATGTGATAGGTCTGAGAGGATTACACTCTTTATAAACTTTGACTAGACCATAATACTTAGGTGAAATAGAATTATATGTTTTGAGGTCTTTGACATCTTCGTGGGTCACATGCCCTTCAGTTTTGAGTTGGTTAATTAAAAAATTATTTTTTATCTCTATTTTGAGAGTAGGATCTTTAGGTAGAACCTTGCAAGTAGTAGGGTCAGAGAGAGAAGTCAGAGTTAGAGAAAGAAGACTTCTTTTTCAATAGGTGTACTGATGGAAGAGGATTTGAAAACTGGTTTATGGGAAAAATTGGTAATTAAATACGTGGCTTTTGCTAGGATTGTCTCTCTGAGAAAGTAGTCTTAGAGATTATTCTATTTTGTTTTTTTTCCAGTCTTGTTGTTATCTGACAGTTGTCCTGAAGAAGTTCGCAAACCCAAACGGAAATTCGACAGATTCAGTAAAGAACTTAATCAAGTAGCAAGCGTTAATACAACATTAGTTACCAGTACTCCGTTACTGTCTTCCAATTTATGAAGAGTGGTGGAGAGGTGACTGAGAACTATACCGCGTAGGGATTCGACTCGAGTCCCCGATGGATGACTTCTCGTTCGAACGTCAGAGAGGCCCAGTTAGTGTTTCTTGTGTTTATTATATTAGTATCAGCATAACGTACAGCCGTGATTACTGGGAAGGTCCAGCATGTAGCAAATATACAATGTGGAACAGCCAAATGGAATAAATTCGATAACAAATAAATGAGGGTGTATTGGGAAAAACGCTTGGACACGTCGATTTATATTTTTAAATGCGCATTAAAAAAATATATATACAGGGTGTGTCATGTGACAGTGGCCAATACCAACTTTCTTATTTTAAATGGAAACCCCTGCATATTATTTATTTTTTGGGTTCTTCGGAAAATTCTAGACATAAATCATGTACAATGTCCCACACCTATCTTCAACTGTTTCGGAAATATTAAGTGTTTTCAGATTTATTACGAAAATTAACATTAAAAAAAGAAAATTATTTTATTTCACAAATTCGCTACATTACACTAAAAATCTATTTCCCATTTAGCTCTTGATATTGATAAAGTAAGGAAAAACCATTGCTGCGTTCCTTTTTACTGATATGAAATTAAAAAAATACAAGGACTGTTTTGTTTATTTTCGTAAAAACTCATAGCCTTAGCAACATGTTGTCTGCCTGCATGACAGTAGTGATCAGTGTCAGTGCTATTGTCGTTTGAATTTCGTTAACTGTACGTAATAATATCAGAAAAATGGTTCATTTAACAGAAATGCACAAAATAACCATTCTACTAATGATTGGTTATGGAGATAACACACGGACACAAATGGAAGTTTCTCGCCTATTTCACGCAAAAATTTCCAAATTTGCCGCCTGTATCCCAAGGAACAATTAGCAAAATAGAAAAACAGTTTTGCGAGCTTGGTCATGTAAGACATATTAAAAAAGTAGCTGCCAATGCAGTAAGTGATGATACGAAATTGGATATTATGCTTGAGTTTCAAGAAAACCCACATAATTCTGGTCGAAAAGCAGCCCCACTGTTCAACATTAGCCACACATTTTTCGAGTATTAAAGGAAAGTAAAATGCATTCCTTTAAAATGATGCCAACTCAGGAGCTCATGGAAGACGATTTCGATAGGAGAACGTATTTTTGTGAACAGATGATGGCAATGTTAGATAACAATGTGATCCAATTAGAAGATATTTTATTTTCTGATGAGAGCACATTTACACTTCACGGCCATGTTAATTGTCAAAATTGCCGCCATTGCGGTCTAATGAGAATCCTCACTGGATGAGAGAGAAACATACGCAATATCCTGAAAAAGTTAATGTTTGGGCAGGAATTGTTGGAAATCACATCGTTCATTGATGATCGAACTTGAATGGAGATAAATATTTAGAACTGCTCCAAAATAATGTCGTGCCAACTTTCGCAAACTTATATCCTAATCCAGCAAACCCACAAGTTCCTGCCAATACAGTATGGTTTCAGCAAGATGGAGCACCGCCCCATTTCCAAATCAATGTCCGGCAATACCTGAACCAAATTCTTCCAAATCGGTGGATAGGGAGGCGCGGATCGGTAGAATGGCCAGCACGATCTCCTGATCTGACGTCACTAGACTACTTTTTGTGGGGATATGTCAAAAGTCTTGTATACAAAACTAAACCCCTCAACTTAGATGACTTAAAAAGACGAATCACGCTTGCGATTAGATCAGTCACGCCTGAGATGTTGAGTAATGTTAGAAGACATTTCTATACCAGATTAGCATGTTGCCAAGACGTTCGCGGCGAGCATTTTGAACATTTACTACATTGACATTAATGTTTTTTGTTTTTTTTTTACATTATTAAGAAATAATCAGTATTACTTATTAGTTTTTTAGTGTAATGTAGCGAATTTGTGAAATAAAATAATTTTCTTTTTTTAATGTTAATTTTCGTAATAAATCTGAAAACACTTAATATTTCCGAAACAGTTGAAGATAGGTATGGGACATTGTACATGAATTATGTCTAGAATTTTCCGAAGAACCCAAAAAATAAATAATATGCAGGGGTTTCCATTTAAAATAAGAAAGTTGGTATTGGCCACTGTCACATGACACACCCTGTATAATTTTTTTTATTGAAAAAAAGATTCTTTGTAAATCTGTAGCGTGGCTGTGTCACCACTGACCCTGAAAATAGTCATCAACGCATCGAGTTGATTTTTCATGCTTTTGAGTTCTTTTGTGTGCCACTTCTTTTGATATTGGCATTTTCTCTTCTTATGTATTTCCGGGAAGCACATATTGAATATAGTAATGAAATCCTTGTGGAAATAGCTGAAAGCCTTTTGTGCACCGTTGCCAGCATGCAGCTCCTTCCAAGAAACATTGGACAGCATTTCTGTGAACAAGTCAGTTTGATCCCGAGTAAAGTTTCTCACTGTAATTGCAGTCTCTGTTTTGCCTTCATAACCACTCGGTACTTGGATTTCAATTAATTGTCCTCGATGATCTGACATATGGGTTTCAACAGTTACTGCATTGAAAACTGTACTCGTGTCACTAGCAAAGATATTATCTATGCATGTTGCACTGTTCGCTCCTATTCTGGAGTTTTCTGTAAAAATGTATTCAAGACCAAACATGCCAAACAAATGTGTAATGTCTTCTGTTCTTTTATTGTTTCTGTTAATATCTATGTTAAAGTCGCCAGTCAGATAAATTCTACTTTGGCCAAATAATGTTGTAGCAACTGTCAGAGCGTTATGCATAACTTCCTGAAACAAATTCATGTCTCCGTTAGGTGGTCTATATATAGAAGCTATTATCAAATTTAGTGGTTCTATTCGTGCAAATGCCATTTCGACATGTTCATCGACAGACATTCTGTTTATTTCATCCATGGATATGGCCGTATTGTGATTTTTTGTCAGGATAAGTACGCCGCCCCCTCTCATGTTGGTTCGACAGTGGTATCCACTTATTGAATAATGTTGTATGTTGAATATTCTTAGTTGCTCCATGCACATCCAATGCTCATTTATGCACATAATATCAACTGCATTATCCACTAGTTTTGTTTCTAGTTGGTCACGTTTTTTTGAAATCGACTGTATATTTAAGCTCATAACGACTATGCTATTGTTCCTGTTTATTGAGTTCCCGGTTTGTGTGGACTTTCTGAAAATTTTTCCGTGTGAACCTGTATCGATGTACTGCTACTCCGATTGGCCATAATTCAGTCTTGACCCATCTGTGCAACAGTTTTGGGTTTTCGTTTTCACTAAGAGGTGGCGGTTACTGTACATGACTTGAATTGTACAGAAAAATACGTGTATTACAGAATTGTGCAAAATATCTCCATTTAATAGTAAATCGTTTATCAACAGAGAAAATAGTGAATTGCTCTGTGTAGATTTACACATGTTGTACGCCAGATTATATATAGACAAAGCTATAAATAAAATAAAATTCTTTTTATGTGGAAACAATTTATTCCCACCGAGTAAATAATTCATGTCTATATCAATTATTTATGGAACGATGAAATAGGTAATCCTTTGTATGCGTTTCCTTCTCCATAAATATAGAATATTTATAAATACATACATGCACATAAGATACACTATAGACAGTAGGCGATTGATATAACTAAAGCATAACGCGATATAACTTATGCGTTTATATAGGATCGATATTCCGATAAATTATGCACGGGGTAAGTAAATATATTATTTCAGGACTTTAATACGTTAGGCACGCACGCATCTCTAACCACGCATTATGTTGGGCGCCCTTTTGCTTCGTTGCTCCATACGCCTTTCGATTACTCTATTCCGAGGCGGAAATTAAATTATTCAATATTTATTTTCTTTAATGCACGTACAACAACACAGCAACAGCGGCGAGGAACCGGCACACAGAAACAAGAAATGTAATAGCGCGCAAGAGGGTAAACTTAATTAAAAGCAGTTGCGGACGGTTATTGTTGTTATATCTATTCTAGGTAAATAGAAATACGAAATTCGTTGTTGGGAAAAGCGGAGAAATTAGTTTTCAAACTATTATTTGTTCGATATTTCATATTAAATGCACTTTATGTATCTTGATGTAATTAGACGGGGAAATAAATATTTTCCAAGTGCAATCTAATTTATGTCATTACAATCTAAAATGTATCCATAATAAGTAAAGTTTATATAGCTTTATTATAGTTATAGAATGACGTTTCTCTTATGCAATTATAACTATCGCGAGATTAAAATGTATATAACATTGTCTATTTTAAATGAGACGCACAAATCTGTTACGTACTTTTTTACATTATTACTTTGATCCGCGCAAATACGTATAAATATACATTCAGTCACGTGTAATGCTCTTCCGAACAAACATAGGGAATTGCACGGAAATCCGGATGCTTATGTAACGTTCACGTTTTTAATTTTGCATCGCAACTACGTCACACATCTCAGTTCCCTCGTTTGTATGACTGTCGCATATAGGACGTAATCTTAAACTGGTACCTATCGTGGCATATAATAAAATGTTTAATACATACTTCAGTATTAAACATTAAATCTTACAAGCCATCCTTCTTACATAGTACAATGTTTAGCGGAATAATAATTGTAATGCCTGTGTATTACTCAACATTTGATTAACTTGCGTAATGCAGAAGGGGGGAGGTGGTGATGGTATTGGATGTTTGCATCCGTATTATGGCGGGACTCTCCCCACTTTCGGATCTGCCAAGCGACGAAATGGTTAGGAAATACAGCTTCGAAAAGAACTTTTCAACGAAGTTGAGCAACAAGAGAGAGTGGGAAGGAGAATCCTCCACCTACTCTCTAAAAGCAAACACCATCAAATGGTACACGGATGGGTCCAAAACTGAAAAAGGAACAGGTGTAGGGGTATTCGGGCCAGGAACCAAATACTCAGAGCCGATGGGAATATAGCCCAGATGTGCTCAGGTGAATCTTGACAGGAACTATCGGAAGGAGAATATTGCAATCTTCGCCGCCACAACATTGTTTTTGGAACCATTCTGTGGAATAGGGATGAGCACCTATAAGAAAGAACTTAAAGACAGGGAAGAGGACGTCAGAGCTTCCCTCTGGCACAATCTTCCTGGTCTGAGACATTCCAAGGTATTCCTTGGAAATTTCAACAAGCAGAGAGCAAAAACCATGCTAGAACGAAACAGGAACAGATTACGCATTCTCATAGGTTTCCTTACAGGGCATTGTCACCTCGGGGAGCACATGAAGAGAATAGGTCTGAAACAGAATAGCGACTGCAGGTTCTGCGGGGCGGAAGATGAAAGTCCGGAACACCTGATATCCAACTGCACAGAAATTGAAGAAATTCGCGCCAACTATCTTGGCAAAGGCGTTATAGACGAGGAAGAAATACCCTCTTTGAAACCATCACATCTGTTACAGTTTATTAAAGCCCTCAGGCTGGATGGGGAGCTGTGACTGCGGGCAAAACCCAGCAGCTTACACCTCATGTAAGGGGGCACAATAGACCCACGGTCGCGGTGCAACATCACCCTTATATCTAAATCTAAATCTAAATCTAAATCTAAATCTAATGCAGAAGGGGGGAGGTGGTGATGGTATTGGATATTTGCATCCGTATTATTTCTCCAACCAAGGAGAAAAGCAAAGGATTTCAAAATTTATTAACAAATTCACGTGTATAAAATGGAAAAGTCGTTATGAACAATAGAAGATCAGTAAGAAACTTTTGTAGATTAAGGGGGTCGTCTAGTGTGAAGGCCCTTTTTTAATACTTTCTTGGGGATCTTTTTTTTAAGAAGCCATTACAATATAACGATTTATAAACTATATATATATTTTTAATAACATTTAAACAAACTTTGTGAATTTTTTGAAGTAATGTATGTAGTCGGAGCTACACCGCACAACAGGAACACATGTATAAAAAGAGGTGCTCCACTGCTGCCAAAATCAAATGCCATTTTTATCGTGAGAGGTGAGGCTCTACAGGAAACTAAAATAAAAATCATAATTTGTTGCCCCCTAGTAAAAGAAAATCCATTTTTCGCATTTTGTTTTGGGTCTATATAGCTGATAAAAGAAAACTAACAAAGCAATCTTGATTATTGTGATTTAACTTATAGTTTGATATGTACTAAACATGCTGTATAAATTTGGGCAGAATCAGTCAAAATCAGTTTTTGAGATACCATGGCAGCAATTTGAAAAAATCGTGTTTTGAGAAAAGCGCGATTGCATAAAATTCATGACTAAAAAATTGTCTTACCTTCAATCCACTATGCCATAGAGTACACCTTACTTCAAAGAAGTCATGTCTTGTTTGCCTTCGAGGATATTCGATGTGAAAGCCTGCGCTAAGCTCCGTATACCTGCTTCGGTTTACGGCTGCAACTATTCAACGACTTCAAATTTCGAAAAATCCTTTTACTCATGTTTTGCATTTATATTTTAGACGCGATTTATGAAAAAGAACAAAACGATTTTTTTTGACCTGACACACGGAAAACCCGAGCTGTTTGCAGTAACCAAATGTATTTTGTTGGCATATATTTTGTTAAGGATACTAGACGCATTGCTACTTTAACTGAATACTAAATCAAAATTTGTTATTAGCAAACTAATTATTTTGTTAAAGGATTTACGTGACGCAACAAAATAATTCGGTAAAATACTTTCTTAACGTAATGGTAAAGAAATAAAACAATGGTTTCAACAAAATCTATTTGTTGTTTTTAATTCAAAGAAATATTTAGTTAAAACACTTATATATAGCCAACAAAATTATTTGTTACCAACAACTATATATTTGTTTGCCCATATTCAACCATAAAATTTGGTGAATGCAAGTAAAATTTGTTTGAGTCAAACAATCCAGTCTTTCTGTGTAGACGACCCCCTTAATAACAATCAATTATCGATGAATATGTAAAGAAGACACATAGCAGCAACGCTCCTCATTCTTAGGTTCTGCTAACATCCAGTGGAGTTAAGTTAAATCTAATTTAAATCTGTCGTAACATCATATTTAGCCACCAGTGGCCCAATTAAATTTGGTTGAGTATTGCTGCAGCATTAAACGCTGATTTGAATTAGTAATTAATTGCAAATTAAAATGTCATTTTTTGGCACCCAACATAATGCAACTCTGTTTTCCGTGCTTAGGTTGTTTAATCTGTTAAGACATGTCCAGACTAATTTCGAGCTGATGGTGTTAGAACTCCTGTTATGGCTGCTTGACCATCGGAGAAAATTGTAATGCTTTACTTCGGATAGTTCCTGCCCAGTTTCAATAAAGCACATCTTCTAATGGCATTGATCTCCGCTGGGATATATCACCATTGGCTCGGAATATTTGGTTCCTGACCCAAATTTCCTTGCTCCTGCTCTTTTGTCGGTTTTAGAACCGTCCATATACCACTTGATAGCTTGATATTGTTTACCTTGGTTAGGAAATTCCGTTCGAAGCTATATTTCTTGATCATTTCATCGTCCAGTAGACTTAGAAGTGGGAAAAGCTGCGCTTGAGATGTCCATGCTCTCTGGTACGGTGAGTCGTCTCTTCCAGTTCCCGCCCTGGCCAGTCTGTGCATTACCGCCCTCCACTACTATGCATAAGGGGGTGAGGTCTAAAATTACCTCTAGGGCCGCAGTTGGGCATGTTCTCATTATCTTGGCTGTGTATGTTTAATCCATTTTATAAAAGGAGCTTACTGTTTGGCTGGAAAAGCTAAAAGATTATCCTTAATTACAGTTATTGCTATAGATGATAATGTATTCCATTTTTCCAGTTAATTTCAGATAAATCAAACGAAAAATAATGCCGTTGGATGTCAATATTTAATTTGATGACATTTTGGATCACAGAGCAGAATTACTTTTGACAAACCAATCGACAGAAATCAGTTAAAAGTGTAAATATGATACTTTAGCGATACATCTAGTCAAAGCAGATAAGACATGTGAGGTAGCAATCGTAGGGGTTGGAGTACACGAAGCCCAAATTCTAGGGCTAAATGTTGAAGTCACAATTTACCAACAACACTTCAAAGGTAACATTAGTTAGTGACCTACAACGTAAAGAAGTGTTCAGCTATGACTATCTACATTACATGCACGCATACAATTTATAGAATGTTTAGAAAACGCTCGACTTATAGCCTAGAAGCGATGTCATGAATAAGAGAATCTAAAAAGAGTTCAGGAAAAGAATGGATGTTCGAGTAGATTTTGTAAAGCAAGGTGTAGGATCCAGTAATGATGGCAAGACGTCTGGAAGATTTTTTTTAAATCTCAGTCATAATGATTAAGCGAAAGTTTTAGCATTATACTGTGGGCATTTGCCACCATGACCAATTTGTTTTTGAAGCATGGCATTGCCATCATTAGCTGAAATAGTCGAGATACCTTTCGGGGTTTCCTTACCCATAGAAGAGTGTCGTTTTCAGTTCAAGTTCTTACGGTTATTTGTAATATTGATATGAAATCCTCGAACTTGGATAAAAGCCTCACATGAGGCCTTAAAATAAAATTAATTATTGATTTATTTCAGCTAATCCATAGACGCACTAACGCATATGTTGAAGTAACTTCTTGTAGGCTGAATATTCTTCTTATTGCCTTCTCGAATTATGTCCACCATTCACCATTCAGACCAATCACAACTGCTCAATTTTTCAAAGCAGGAGGAATACCATATCTTCTCTAAG